>KN474488.1:0-11827 GCA_000787095.1 Periophthalmodon schlosseri
TACATACATACCATATATATATATATACACCACATATATGGTGGGGAGGGAGAGAGTAGAGACAAATATTCCCATATGACGACAAGCAGATGTCCATCACTCCATTCCATGTTCAATTTTTCAAGAATTTTTGTTCAGTGAAAAAATTGTGTTTGACACTTTCAATCCAGGATTAAATTAACCAACAAGTCTAAAACACTGTAGAAATACAAATTCCGTGTTTCTTATTTATTGCTTTGTTACACTTCCTTTCTCTCTCCTCTGTCTTCCTTTAATTACCTGCTTTCAAATTGATATATTTTGTTTTGTCATTTTCCCCAGCGGACATCAACGACATGAGTATCTGCTACATTCTGAGACATGGACAAAATTCCACCAATGACATCTTCTCTTTCTCCATCGAGGACAGTGGTAAGTCCATCCATGCACACATGCTCACATGCACACACTCATGTTCACTGCTTTTTGAAATATCTCTGCCAAAAATGGGCCTGCTGCGCTTGGATAACCACTCATAGTCATATTCCACTTCTCACCAAAACAGAGAATTCAATTTACCCCTTTCTACTGTCACTGGGTTTAATCTGCAAAGAGAGATGGCATTGTTTAAGAGTAACACAGTCAGAGGGAAGTCTTTGATGGGTTTTGCAGATTTGGTTCCTTGTCTTGCATTTTGACAGTTTTGGTATGAATTTTCTGGAGTTATTGAAGATTCAATGCCATTATGTTGTTGTTTCCACTAGGGCTGTGAAATTAAAGCCGCTGTACCTGATTTGTAACTGTCTTAAAAGCATGAAAAACAGAACTAGTTTATTTGAAACAGTTTGCAGTGGTCCAAAGTTATTCCTCACTTACCTTATGCTTTACAAGCATCCTAGTTATTCACCGCGTTGAGTTTATAAGCTAGAACAGACAAACAGAGTTTGCCGTCTTTGTAAAGCTAACAACAGCTAGCATGTTAACTGCACACTTCCTGATTCCTCAACAATAAAACTTTATAATTTAGATACAGACAGTAAGCAGCCGACATATTTTGACCTCAGCTTTGTCATATCGCCCTGGTTTCCAGTTAACATGACAAAAGATGTCACGCCAAGTACTCAATGTATATTTGGCAACAGTTTTTTCAGTAAACCCTTCTCTGGTATTGACTAGATCAATTGAAAAGTCATTAGTGGCACATCAGCACAGTCTCCTCTGCAGGAAGTTTTGTAATTTGCCATAAACGGGTAGGTGAATGTTGAGAGCAGACACAAGCAGTGTACCTAAGTTTTGTCACAAGGTGTGTACAAGGGAGCAATTGGAGATTTTTAGCATCAATACCTAAACAGATGAGTTATGAGACCAGACATGTAGTAGTCATGTAGTCATAGTTTGAGCTAGTGCTGAAAACCTTTGGAAATATTGGATTTTTCTGACTAGCATTGTGATTGAGATTATATATGTAATGTCTACTTTAAGATTCAGTTCACAGTGCCCTTTTTAATCAATTCAAGAGCATTGACATTTGAGAATACTGAAAAAAAAACAAAGCTATTCTATGCATTTCAGAACATTTGTGCATCAATAGTTGATCAAAAGCTAGCAACTTTTAATTTGCAAATTGCAAAGGTTGCAGTTTTTGAAGTACCATAATTTCCTCCACAAACAACAAAATATCCAGTCTTATTCAGCATAAAAGCTGCTAAATTTAGATCTGTAGTTTAGATCTATACAAACATGTTCTGAATTTGTACATTACCTCATAAATCGCAATTCTTGTCAGAAAAATTGCAATTAGATATTTTTCTCAAACTGTTCAGCCCTATTGGAGAGATGTTTTCTTTCAGGTTGGTATAGAAAACATACATTACAATGCATACAACATGATACATACATATGATTAATTCATGTTTTGTGGTAGGCAGTTAGGGCATGTGTCTGTGTATATAGGAGAGAAGATGCATGAAGGGTTATGCTCTGCTTTTATTTCTAAAATATTTTTAAATTGCAAGGTTAGGAACAAAGATATGTAGTTTTAAGACATAAATTGAATGATTTAAATTACAATGAGATATCCATATAGCAAGTAATAAATGGAAATATTTAAGTCAAGATATTAAACCTATATAAAGGCATGTGTTGTGAATGTGGGAAAAGTGTCTTGCCCATAGACACAACAGCAGTATGAACTTCTTAAACCCATTCTTGCACTTAATGTATATGGATATTTCTCATCACAGAACTTGGTCCAGTTTGGGAATGGCAGTTTTCCAGTATTGGATGAAAAATGCTCTTTGAAATGTCTGGTGTGATAGGAAAGTTAGGAAAGTTACTCAGAATAAGACAGGATATTTTGTTGTTTGTGGAGTAAGTTATGGTACCTAAGAAATTAATTTTGATTATGATTAATCTTGCAGCCCAAGCATCAGTAAATTGTGTCCAGTTATAAATATTCTATAATTGGATACTGTTCCACTGTGAGGTGGCTTGGGGATCAGCAGCACCCCAGTGACTGTAGGAGGATTTGTGCTGGCTCCATCCTGCTCCAGAAATAGCTCCAATGTGAGCACTTAGGCCCCTCTCCTCAGACCAGAGGACCAGACCAGTCCTCACTCTCCCAGCTGAGCGCAGAGCCAGGCCTATGCCAAGTGGTTCATCACACCACTGTCAGCAGCGGTGGAGCGGGCTGCAGAAAGGACATCTAAAAATGTTGGCTTGTTTCTGAAGTGCCCTCTTGGGGGATGCTTAAGAAACGTGCTAAATTATATAACTGAAAGTCCAGGGCCGTTTTAGTGAGAAATCTGCTGCCGTTTCAACTGCTGATTAGTTTTTAGTGCTAAGCTAAAGTCTGTTTTCTCTCTCTACTCTACATGCACATTTTTATGTGTTAATTTGAAAATGAAAACATTAGAAGTAAACTACTGTTACTACTGGGCAAGTTATTAGCCTATTTACTTATCACCCTCCTACTTGAACTACGACAATCATTATCCCGGGGTTGCAGAGCAATGACAAATTTGCACTGTTGTCATAGCAATTGACAATTCAAAACAAAACATGACATCTTTGAAATTGCCAATTGTTCTCAAAATGTCACCTATAAACACAAAGCTAAAACCCACAAACAGGGGCTACAGCTACTGATTATTTTGCAAAACGATTACGGTATTTCCGGAGTATAAGTCGCACCAGAGTATAAGTTGCACCAGCCCAAAAATGCATAAAAATGAAGAAAAAAAACATATATTTCACATATAAATGCATCTGAGCATAAGTCGCACCCCCGGCCAAACTATGAAAAAAGTGCGGTAAAAAGTACGGTAATCTAGCGATTAATTGATTTGTTGTACAATGTGATGTACTGTAGATTACAAAAGAAGAAAACAAAATAAAATAAAACAACAAAAAAGGTCCATGAACAACAAGAGGATTTACCGAATACATTTTCAGCTCATCCCTCCCTGAACCGCCACCTTAACGTGGTGGAGGGGTTTGAGCACCCGAATGATCCTGGGAGCTATATTGTCGGGGGCTTCATGCCCGTGGAAGGGTCACCCATGGCAAACAGGTCTTGGGGGATGGGTTAGACTAAGACAAGCAAAAGATCAAGTCTGGCTACGTCGCCTGGACTGGCGTTACCGGGGCCTCACCCTAGAGCCAGGCTTGCGGTGGGTGCTCACCAGCGAGCACCTGGTGGCCGAGCCTTTCCCCATGGGGCCCGGTCGGGCTCAGCCCGAAGGAGCAACGTGGGGCCGTCCTCCTGTGGACCCACCACCCACGGGAGGATCCATGAAAGGCTGGTGTATGGAGATCTGGGTGGCGGTTGAAGGTGGGGGCCTCGACGACCGGATCTCCGGACATGGAGACTGGCTCTTGGGACATGGAATGTCATCTCGCTGGGGGGGAAAGAGCCTGAGCTTGTGTGGGAGGTTGAGCGTTACCAGCTAGATATAGTTGGCCTCACCTCCACGCACTCCCCGAGAAGAGCTGGACTCTCCATTTCTCTGGCGTTGCCCACGGGGAGAGGCGGCGAGCTGGTTTGGGCTTGCTTATTTCCCCACAGCTAATCCGCCTTGTGTTGGAGTTCACCCCGGTGAACGAGAGGGTCACGTCCCTATGTCTTCGGGTTGGGGACAGTTCTCTCACTGTTGTGTTAGCCTACGGGCCAAACAGCAGTGCAGAGTACCTGGCCTTCTTGGAGTCCCTGGGAGACAGTGCACCAACCGGGGACTCCGTTGTTCTCCTGGGAGACTTCAACGCCCATATGGGTAATGACAGTGACACCTGGAGGGGCGTGATCGGGAAGAATGGCCTCCCTGATCTGAACCCGAGCGATGTTTTGTTATTGGACTTCTGTGCTAGTCACAGTTTGTCCATAACTAACACTATGGACACAAGGGTGTCCATCAGTGCACGTGGTACCAGGACACCCTAGGTCAGAGGTCGATGATCGACTTTGTTGTCGTGTCATCTGACCTCCGGCCGCGTGTCTTGGACACTCGGGTGAAGAGAGGGGCAGAGCTGTCAACCGAGTCGGGTCCGCTGGCAGGGGAGGAAGCCGGACAGAACTGGCAGGCCCAAGCGTATTGTGAGGGTCTGTTGGGAACATCTGGCAGAGCCCTCTGTCAGGGGGGTCTTCAACTCGCACCTCCGGGAGAGCTTCTCCCTGATCCCGGGGAAGGCTGGAGACATGGATTCCGAGTGGGCCATGTTCTCTGCCTCTATTGTCGATGCGGCTGCTCGTAGCTGTGGTCATAAGGTCTGTGGTGCTTGTCGCGGCGGCAAGCCCCGAACCCGGTGGTGAACACCGGAAGTAAGGGATGCTGTCATGCTGAAGAAGGAGTCCTATCGAGCCTTGTTGGCTTGTGGGACTCCTGAGGCAGCCGATGAGTACCGGCGGGCCAAGCGTGCCCCAGCTCGTGCCATGGATGGATGGATGGATGGATTTTCAGCTTAGTAATTACACATTTCTAGGGTTATAAAAATCTATAAATGGTTGCCATGTAGAACAAAATGTCCCCAAATTACCCTTAAGCAAGTACCTTACTTTTTCTAATTATAAATGTTTCATAACGTCTTTCATTAAGACCCAAATATGATTTTTTAACTTAATTTGACTCAGATAAAGCTAATTTGAAAACTCTTGAGGCCATCCTGATGTAGTATATTTACAGACAAACATTTTCTTTTTTAAAAACACAAAATGTACAGATTCCCTGTGTAATAAAACAGCAATACAACTTTTCTCAGCACAGGGTATGTTTTGGAGTCTACGTATACACCAGTTAAGGATTATTCAATTACTAAATTAGCTGATTAGCTCTATTATTTAAATACGTTGCAATAAATCAATTAACTTAGTGCAGCCCTACCATGAATACAGACATTGCTATTGTTTTGTCTGCACTACGATCTTGTGGCCTAAAACAAACAATATAATAAAATTTATCTTAAAATGTTCCTTTGTGGCACACCGTCACCGACTAGTTTGTCCGCTGGGCAATGATTGTAGAGGACATCTCTTAAACTTCCATTCAGGACAAACTTTTTAACGCTCGCCTCTTGTTAACAGTGTAATCTATCATGTGCAGAAGTCAGTGCTGTTTCACTGTTCAATGAGTGGTCTTCTGTGATTGGTCTTGTCAGTCTTATGTCCATCAAAACTACACACTTATTTTTATGTAAAGCATTGTTATAGGACAGGAGTCTTTTGGTCATTTAGTTGATTAATCGGCAGTGTCTTAGTCAACCAAAATGTTATTAGTCATATAATTATTGTCTTTAGATTATAGGGATTTCTATGGGACAGTAGCAGAATGAAGAGTTATGGAGTGAGATGACTAAAGCTTTGGGAGTGAATTATGAGTTTAATCCACATTTTTACACATAAATATATTGTTTGTTAATACATTTTAGTATAAATAGCTGTTTTACATGAAGTCCCATCAGGCCTGTCACGATAAATACTATTTTGACTTGTTTTTGGGGGTCAATATTTATCGTGGATACATTTTCTTTGTACTTTGTACTAAATTACATTTTTGGTTATTTTTCTGTACTATGATGAGATTTGAGCTATAGAATGTTGAATTATGAACTTCTATGACTCATAGATACAAACGAATTACTTAACTATTTCATTCTATCATTTTTTTAACAATATTGTACATTTAAAATACTTTTTGGTGGATAATTTTGTTTTATGGTTTGGTTTCAGTATTATGGTTTATTGTCTCTATATTTCTTTCTCTTATATACTTATCGCACTTCAAAATTTGTTATTGTGACATGCCTAAGTCCCATCAGAGTTTGCCACACCCCCTTTTTAGTCAACTGATCGGCAGGGCATGTCTTTAGTCAACCAAGAATTTATTTAGTTGACTACAGCCCGACTAAAGTTACACTAAAGTTACATATTTTTTCAATAGACATATTTCATTTTCAAAACAAGTTGACTCCATTGAAAATCCTTGTACATAGTTAACTTTCATGTATTATTTCAAACTTCACAATCTTGTCTCCCTGCAGGTCACAGTCTCAGTTATACACCGTCTGACAAGAGCTTAGCAAACACCAGATGGCCCCTCCGCTACAAATAACAACACACTAATTAGGCCACATCCCAAAATGATTAACCATTTTAATTAGCGACTGTCAAAGTGAAACAAGATTTTTCTAGAACTAGTCATGTGCTGTTGTATGTTCTGGGGGAAAAAAAGAGAAACATAAATTAGTTATACAAAGTTATACGGGTGCACATTACTTTGGTCATTCTACTAGTCAGTAAGTGGCAGTATCTCAGTTGGTAGATTGTTCATCCTCTGATCTGAAAGTTGGCGGTTCGAATAAACATCATCGGTTGAGCAGTCAGATCCACTGGCCCACAGGTTGACGGTGCGATTCCAGCTCCCACAGGTGGATGCTGTTGTTGTCTCCTTGGGCAAGACACTTAACCCACATTGCCCCCAGTGTCTACGTACACTGGTGTGTGAATGGGTGAGTGGTTCCTTGCTTTGAGTGCCTTGAAGATGGAAAAGCGCTATATAGAAATGTGACCATTTACAAAATCTTTCTGTTGTTGATGTAACAGTAGTAGTTTCCATCCTTTTACTAACTACTTCAAATGCTTTTGTTTCCTTGGGCAAGACACCACATCCACCCTACTTATATGAACAGAGAGTATGAGTTAGGACTGCACAATTTATCACCAAAATATCACGCAATATTGGCAAACGCAAAATTCTCCATCTGACAGAAATGTGTGTGTGTTTTTTTAAGTAAAATATAAAAAAAATGCAACTTTTAATCATGATTTAATTTTTTTCCCATGTATTGGAGCAGTACAGATATATTGTATGATTGTATGATCTAATTTGAAAGCATTTTATTGTCCGATAATCAGGAAGTGTGTGTTAGCATGCTAGTTGTTAGCTTTACCGTCACAACAAAACTCCACTCTGATCTTGTGAGAGTTGTAAAAAAGTGCTTATAAGCTCATTGCTTATAAGCAATATTAGGTGCTCAGAATGCATAATAAACATTATAGCATAGGTCATAGAATTGTGTAATATTGTTTCCTGATCACAAACATACCTGGAGTTGTGTTTTGTTTCATTTGCACATGTTTAACACACAAATCCTGAATATTTAGGCTGAGACCTGCTTCTGTTTGTGGAGGAAATTATGCTAGTTCAAAAACTGCAGCCTTTGTGATTTGGTAATTACATCTATTCAAATTGCGATTTTGATTGTGATTAATCTTGCAGCCCTAACAAAAACTATTATTTTGAAGTAGCCTACAGCCCAGCCCACCTCTTCAGTGATAAGATGTTATTTCCTGGCCTGTCCACACCTCTATTGCGTTCAGTGTGCATGTCTCCAGCTGCAGGTTGGTGCTCTTTACCAAACCTCGTGCTGACAGCTCATGTGTCTCCTGTTTGTCAGACCTGTCCTAGCCTCAGATGAGTAATTGCGTGGCACTGACAGTAAACGTATTAAGATGTTGGTGGATGTCTGTACCATTGTCTCATCTGCGGAAGGAAATGAAGTAAAGAGACGTGAGCTAAACAATGTGACTAACTCAATAAAACAGGGAATATTGTTGTTTACTAGGGCTGTAACCTTATAAAAATATTTTTAAACAACTATACACAGGCCCTGTGCATTAATTAGTTGACTAAAAGGGGATGTGACAACAAAAAACAACATTTGATAGCAAAAGCTGTCACTATTATTTGGCCTGTCACGATATCAAATTTTGAAATGCGATATATTGCTGAAGTAAATAGACAAATAGAAGGGGGGGGGGGTTGTGCGGAAGGTTGAACGTTACCGACTAGATATCGTCTGCCTTACCTCCACACACAACTTGGGCTCTGGAAACCAATTCCTTGAGAGGGGCTGGACTCTCTATTTCTCTGGCATTACCTGCAGGGAGAGGTGGCGAGCTGAGCTGTGGGGCTTGCTTATTGCCCCACAGCTCAGCCACCAGCCGGGGGACTATGGCGGCGAGCTGGTGTGGGCTTGCTTATTGCCCCGCAGCTCAGCCACCATGTGCTGGAGTTCACCCCGGTGAACGAGAGGGTCGCGTCCCTGCGCCTTCAGGTCAGGGACAGGTCTCTCACTGTTGTGTCGGCCTATGGGCCAAACAGCAGTGCAAAGTACCCGGTCTTCTTGGAGTCCCTGGGATGGGTATTAGACAGTGCACCATTGTTCTACTGGGGGACTTCAACGCGGGCACGTGGGCAATGACAGTGACACCTGGAGAGGGGTTATCAGGAAGAACGGCCTCCCTGATCCGCTGGCAGAGGAGGAAGCGGGATAGACCTGGCAGACCCAATCGTACTGTGAGGGTCTGTTGAGAATGTCTAGCAGAGCCCTCTGTCAGCAGGGTCTTCAACTCGCACCTCCGGGAGAGCTTCTCCCAGATCCCGGGGGAGGCTAGGGACATGGAATCTATAATGGAGAAGGAAGCGATTGCAGACCAGGTAGAGAGTTGAAAGAAGTTTATCTGATCAGATGAATGAAGATTACAGACAGCAGGCACATGCGTTTGTGTGTGTGTGTTGTGTGTTCTGTGTGTTCGTGTGTGAGTTTGTGTGTCTGTATGTGTGTGTGTTTTTGCGTGTCTGTGTATGTGTGTGTTTGTCTGTTTTTGCGTTTGTGTCTTTGTGTGTTTGTGTCTTCGTGTGTGAGTTTGTGTGTCTGTATGTGTGTGTGTGTGTTTTTGCTGGTGTCTGTGTGTGTTTGTCTGTTTTTGCGTTTGTGTGTTTGTGTGTTCTGTGTGTTTGTGTGTGAGTTTGTGTGTCTGTATGTGTGTGTGTGTGTGTTTTGAGTTACATTACAAAGGAGCCTCCAGTAGTTATACCCTCAGAAAGGTACTATCTATAGAAGGCTGGTTCTATAAGGACTTAAACTAAATTTACATACTGTCCGTATAAGGTCATAAATGGAAACACCGTTAGCTGTTTACAGGAAGGTAGAATACATCACTCAAAAGATGTTTGCAGTCATGTATTACAAGGCCTCTTGTCAGCCTGAAAATGAAGAGCCATATCATGTAACCGAAGTAGCAGGTTCCAGTGTAGACATCTTAAAATAAGCATGTGTCGCATTCTTACTGAGAAACAAGTTCACCTCAATGTTGTAACACATAGTGTTTAACACAAGGTTTAAAAGTACAGAAATAAAACAAAAATCATGCTTTCAGAATCCGAGTGGGCTATGTTTTCTGCCTCTATAGTTGATGCGGCCACTCGTAGCTGTGGTTGTAAGGTCTGCGGTGCTTGTCGCGGCGGCAACCCCTGACCCCAGTGGTGGATACCGGAAGTAAGGGATGCTGTCAAGCTGAAAAAGGAGTCCTATCAAGCCTTGTTGGCTGTGGGACTCCTGAGGCACCTGACAAGTACCGGCAGGCCAAGCGTGCCACGGCTCATGTGGTCGCAGAGGCAAAAACTTGGGGTTGGGAGGAGTTCGGGGAGGCCATGGAGGAGGACTATCGGTCGAACTCAAAGAGATTCTGGCATACCATCCGATGCCTCTGGAGGGGGAAGCAGTGCTTCACCGGCAAAACCTGGGGTTGGGAGGAGTTCGGGGAGGCCATGGAGGAGGACTATCGGTCGAACTCAAAGAGATTCTGGCATACCATCCGATGCCTCTGGAGGGGGAAGCAGTGCTTCACCAACACTTTTTACAGTGTGGGTGGAGGGCTGCTGACCTCGACTGGGGATGTTGTCGGACAGTTGAAGGAACACTTTGAGGATCTCCTCAAGTCTTCCGAGGAGAAAGCAGTGGAGGTGAACTCATTCTTGGTGGTAAGGCTCCAGGGGTGGATGAGATCCCGAGTATCTTACGTCTCTGGTTGTTGTGGGGCTGCCTTGGCCGACACATCTCTGCAACATCGTGTGGCCATTGGGGATAGTACTGCTGGACTGGCAGACCGGGGTGGTGGTCCCTCTGTTTAAGAAGGGGGACTGGAGGGTGTGTTCCAACTACAGGGGAATCACACTTCTCAGCCTTCCCGGTAAGGTCTATTCCAGGGTACTGGAGAGCAGAATCCGACCAGTAATTGAATCTTGGATTCAGGAGGATCAGTGTGGTTTTCATTCCGGTCACGGAACACTGGACCAGCTCTATACTCTCCATCGGGTCCTCAAGGGTTCATGGGAGTTTGCCCAGCCAGTCCACATGTGCTTTGTGGATCTGGAGAAGGCATTCGACTGTGTCCCTCAAGGTGCCCTTTGGGGGTGCTCCGGGAGTATGGAGGTGGTAAGGGCTGTCCAGTCCCTGTATGACTGGAGCAGGAGCTGTGTTCGCATTGCCGGCAGTAAGTCAGACCTGTTCCCAATGCATGTTGGACTCCACAGGGCTGTCCTTTGTCACCGGTTCTGTTCATTGTATTTATGGTCAGAATTTCTAGGCGCAGCCAGCGGCCGGAATAGGTCTGGTTCGGGAACCACAGGATCTCATCTCTGCTTTTTGCAGATGATTTTGTCCTGGTCGCTTCATTGAGCCAGCACCTGCAGCAGGCACTGGAGCGGTTTGCAGCTGAATGTGAAACGGCTGGGATGAGAATCAGCTCCTCCAAATCCGAGGCCATGGTCCTCGACGGGAAAAAGGTGGCTTATTCACGAGCCATAAAACAGAATTCATGAAACAAGCATGAATGAAGCAAAATGCAACTCCAGGGATGTTTTGCTGGGAGACATCTTTAAAAGTTTTGATACCGATATTGTCAGGTTTTGTGAGAAGATGAGATATTGTCATAGTTGTTAAGGGAGAGGTACCAAACACTATGGTGGTGAAAAAGGCTAAAGCTATGTAGGCTGAGCAGGATAATGATTTGGGGTGAAGATTGAACAAAATAGTGTAGCCAAGCCGACTCATTATTACACTACAGTGAAGGTACCAAGTTTTTCAAGTGGTATTCAGTACAAGTATTCAGTACAGCATCTTAAATATTTTCAACAAAGCTTATGTCCGAGTCCTGCCTGTGTGTCAGTTAAGGAAATATATACCTGTCACTCTCTCTGTAGGTTAATCTGTCCTTGTGGTTTAGCCCTCAGCCTGCTCCTGCTTGCTCCTGTCTGCTCCTGTGCGCAGGTGCATTCAGGTGGGCTTTGCTGAAGCAGAGACCCGGGCAGCCCCTCACTCAGCACTGGCTCTCCCCACTCTGATAGACCCCTAACAGGCTGCAAGTTTGGGCTTTGTGTCCCCGTCCACACTCGGCACCTCTCCAGACATGCTCTTTCAATGGGACAAAAAAGCCAACTAAAGATGATTGATCATGAACTTCATAAATATGTGCTAGTCTGACCGGAGCTTTTTCATATATAAAGCACCCAGA
>KN474488.1:11997-26668 GCA_000787095.1 Periophthalmodon schlosseri
GGGTTATGAATGCAATATTTTCTTGTTGCTTATTGATAAACTGGTTAAATATTGCAAAGCATGTAGCAAAGTGTTTTTGGCTAGATCCAACTCTGAGATTGTTTATATCTTGATTAGTGTTGTCGCGATTCAAAAACTTCATACTTAATTTTGATACTAAGGAATATACACAATACTCAATACCAATTCCAGTACCATGATGATAATAAAAAAAAAACAAAAAACACAATTTATTTAGACAGTAGAATGTCATTTTCAGCATTAAAACTAATATCAGCTTTATACTAACTACTAGTTGAATAACCACTTAAAAGAAGACCAGTTTCCACACAATTTATCCCAAATGCAATTTTGTTGTGATGATACTTATGGCGACGTCAGTTCCCATTGGGCACTGCAGTTTTCTAACACAGAAGTCAACGTACTTGTTTCTTTTATTATGTCTTTTTTAGATGAACATTGTGATTGTGCATCCAAATTATAACATAATGATCCATGGGTATCAGATTATAATGATATAGCAGACACAAGCACAATAGGTGTTCTTTAAGGTTAGGGCTTTGGGACAGGTTTAGAAACCAGGCAGAACAGGGGTGGGATTTAATACGTTTTCTTCTTCCCACTCCTTTTTGATCTTAAATTAAAAAATATGTGAAATGTGCATTAAGCGTACTGGACACGTGTTAATTAATCTGGTAGAAATAAATAAACTAAAAAATCTTAACTTAAAAAGAGCTAAATATTGAATATGTATTACATAGGGTTAGGGTTAGCTTCTGCTGAATTTTTGAACACCAGATTTTTTAAAAGGTATTTTTAGTGCAAGCCTCCCCTCACCTCTACAGGCATGTTTAGTTTATTATTTCTACCTCATCTACCTGAAGACCACCCTGCACCACCATAAGACCCCTCTCCTCACTCTCCCCCCTCACCACCCGGGGGGCAGTAATGTGGCGTCAACATCTTATCTGGGCCTAATCAGTACTGACACTCAGAACATACTTGGATCTATCTCGCTGCTAATCCCATGTTTTAGAGATTAGCATTAGCCCCATTGTGCACTGCGCCTCCAGACTGATAAAGCTCACACATGCTTTGCACGTGTGCTAAAGGGGGATTATCCAGGTGTTCCGATTAAGGATAACTATGTTTTTTGTGGTAAGAACCAGAGGGGTAGAAGAATTGGTTGAAATATTACTGTATTTTTTATTTTTGTGAATTTGATTAATTTGTAATGATTTGAATTTGTAATACATTTTTGAAAAGATTTTAAAGTTAAAGAAGTTTGAAATATGTGCAAACTAATACAAAAATGATGACATGTTTCAGATAGGGTTGTCAAAAATATTGAAAATCAGATATTAATCGATACTAAAACTAAAATTAGTAGAACTAGATAGTCATTTGAGCAGGTATCGATATTAAAAAAGTCAGAAGGACAGAAATGAACCTTTCCTGAATATCTTGCTCTGTATCAGAACAAGTATAAAACCACATAGACTAGTATCTGCTGAAAATCACATTCTACTGTTTAAATAAAGACTGTTTTTAATTATCATACTGGTATTGAATTAGTATTGCATATTCAGGCTATTCCTTAGTATCAAAATTGTTTGAAATTTTAGTATCGTAACAACACTAGTTTCAGAACATGATTGTAGATGTTTATAGTACAAGGGCAGGTGGTTCTCTAACATTTGATGTGCTATTTTAATTACAATTTTGATTCAAATTCAATTAATCTTTCATCTCCAATGAAACGGTATTTTTACCAAATATGAAATTACATTGAAATTTCCCAGGGACTTTTTATTTTTAGTAAAGGCAATTTGAGCATTGTAATGGTATCTGGTGAAGGGGTATGGACTTAAAAAACATGGAGGAGTACTTTCTCAGATACCACAAAGTGATGTCACAAGGTTTACTTGAGCATGCAGAAATGAGACAAAACAGTTTAAAGAGGAGGTATTATGCAAAATTGACTTCTGGAGCTATCTATCATGTTATAACATTGTTCCCTCATCAAAAACATGCCTGAAGAGGATGAAGATGTCATCCATAAATGTTTGAGTAATCCAGCAGTCTCTCTATTTGAACCCTCCTTACTGTTTTGTACGATTTTCTTCAATGCTCAGCCCATAAGCCCATGCCACCCATGCTTCCACACAGCCATTTTTCATAAATATACAAGATCAGCATACAAAACAATACACTATAACTTGACAAACCTGATGCAGTGTGTGTTAGTGCATTAGCGGGACGCGCTGATTGTGTTGTAATACTGATCTGAAGGGGGAATGACTCATGGAGAGCAAAAGGAACGGGGACTCAGAGTATCAAAAATGAAAGTGAAACTTATTAAATATGTTAATACATTGTTTTTGTTGAATATAGCATTTTCAAAGCGATAAAAGGTAACATGGAGATCTAAATATGTTATGTGTTGGCAATTAATACCCCATAGAATTAATTGAACCCAATTATTCTTGTATTAATCATCATCATATTTTTTGTTAATTTGTGGCGACAAAGCCTTGTAACTTTCTATTGTGCTCTTCCAAGACCCACTTGGGATCAAAAGTTGTCAGTGAAAGAAAAAGTATTCTATCGGTACCAGTTTTCAGTTCCAATTATTTTCGGTACCAGTAGTACCCAAACCTTTTGTAACTATCTTTTCTATACCCACTCAATGCCTCTACTCAAGTGGCAGTAAAAATGAATATACTTGTCTTAACTTATCTTGGAACTTTTGGACTTTGTGAACGCTGCCCAGAGCCAAACAGCAGAGATGCAGAGCCATTTTAAGAGCAGCTTAAACATTGGCTCTATACCCAGGGCCCATCTGCTTGTGCTGCGCCTGATAAAACAGGAGTGCTTCTTTATTGTGCTAAACGGTTTTGTTAATAGAACATATGGGAGTTGATTACAGAGCAGAGCCCAGAACAGCTGGAGCAGCACGTACAGGATTACTGTCAGGATCCGGGCTTGTATAGAAGTTGATGACAGATTTTGTGATGTTGTTCTCTTGTTTTCAATGGTTATAATTTAGAAATTGGTTGCTATGTTGTGTTTTACGTTTCACGCATTTATCCTCTTTGGTTTGAATGTGGTGCCACAAAGAATGAGACAAAAAGTCTCTTTTAAAGGGACATATTATGCTTGATAGAATTATTTTAAAATTGTTCAAATGTTGTTTTCTTTATAGTCCACTTTCTAGTGGGGTCTCACCACTCGCTTGCCTCATTAAAGCTATTGCTTTGTCTGGTATCTTCCACAGTATGGCACGACTTATCTATCTTGCATGTATTCATTTACAGGTGTTTTTATTGCTTAAAAATACCTTGAGGTGGGGGGGTGGGGGTCTCTTCCCAGATGTGACCAGTATCCTGTCCTGGTAGCTTCACCTGCCTCTCTCCATTGAAAGAGATCATTTCAATGTCATACTTTGGAGCATTCAGGCAAAGCAATAATATCTTTGGGGTGATAGGTGGCTAGCCTCAACCAGAAAAGCGCCTTTAAAGTTCCAATAAATTATCCGCATGCATTATTTTAAACATCTTTCATGTAACTTATCATATAACTGTGGTGGTATGGTAACTGAGGGACTAGCACTCATTTTGTGCAGCCTGGACCTTTCTATGTGGAGTTGTAATTTTTCTTCCTGTGTCTGAGTGAATTTCCTCCCGGCACTCTGGTTGCCCCATCAACCCAAGACATGCACAATAGGTCAAATCATCCAACTAAAGTAGTCCTGACTAAGACTAGCTTGAAACCTTAGGGGTTCTTGAAGATCTGGAGATGGGTCCCCGCTCCTGACAGGTTGCCCCAGTGGCACTTAAGGATGGATCAAATGCAGAGAATACATTTTCCTCACAAGAGATAAAGTATACCTTAACATTACTTTAACTTAATAGTAGTATAGAAGCAGTATAACTCAGGCTAATGGCAATAGCAGATAACTTCAAATTGGTAAATCTCTTTTGGGAATGTAATTGGAGCATAGCGAAAGTGTGATGAAGGGGTATGGATTTTATAATCAGGGAGAGAAGCACTTTCTCAATTACCACCTAAAGTTAAAGCTAGCTTGTGACAGAGAAGTGACCTAAAAATACAGGATTACCCAAACAGACATAATTGAAACAAAACACAACTCTAGGTATGTTGTTCATAATGAATCAATCAATCATTTCTCTTGTAGCATAGCTTGAAATCCTAAGCTTTCATTCAAAAAATATGCTTGATATGGCACAATACTGAACTAATTCCATATTCAACTGGCCACTATTCAACCATTTGCATAATGTTTTTCTGTATGATTTTTTATGCTTTGGCACATTGCACCCTCAGCAGATGAAGCATATTAATTATTTTCTCTTTGTCATGTGTTCCCTGGTACTGCCTCAGAAATCCTTGTATATTAAAAAGTTCTCAAAAGAATATTCATAAAAAATATCAAGCTCAAAGTTTCCCACACTGAAGCGACCTCATTTTGCCTTTGACAAGAAGGGAAATCCAGGGCTATGCTAATAAGGATGCACTTATTTGATGTGAGCATGTAGACGGATAACAAAGCCCAAGTTCTAAGGCACTGTGCCCAGGCTTGTCGTCATGGTTGCCTGACGGTCTGGCTGCTGCAGAGGAGCCTGTTAAAATAGTGCTGAGGGAATGGCTCCAGGAACAGCACAGAGAGATAAAAGTTTGTGTGCTGGATGAGAGCTCACATGAAGAGCTGGAGAAGTCATGTAGTATGTGACAGTACAGATTATGCGCGACACATATAAGCGCAAACAGAAGTGACAGTACATGTGTACTGCATGTAGTATGTTCCAGCAGAAGTGACAGTATGTGTACTACATGTAGTATGTGCCAGTGGAAGTGACAGTTTGTGTACTACACCTGCAGTATGTGATAGTCGTAGTGCCGGTATGTGTACTACACATGTAGTATGTGTACTACACATGTAGTATGTGCCAGCAGTATGCGCCAGCATGTGCACTACACATGTACTGTCACTGTACTGCTGGCACAAACTACATGTGTACTACATGTAGTATGTGCCAGAAGTAGTGACAGTACATGTGTACTACACATGTAGTATGTGGTAGCAGAAGTGACCGTACATGTGTACTACACATGTAGTGTGTGGCAGCAGAAGTGACCGTACATGTGTACTACACATGTAGTATGTGCCAGCAGATGTGACAGTATGTGCACTACACATGTACTGTCAGTGTACTGCTGGCACAAACTACATGGCGTTTCTAGGTCAGCCGAGAGACATAGTCCCTTCAGCGTGTCCTGGGTCTTCCTACTTCCAGTTGGACTTGCCTGGAGCACCTCCCTAGGGAGGCATCTAGAAGGCATCCTGAACAGATGCCCGAGCCACCTCAGCTGGCTCCTCTCGACATGGAGGAGCAGCGGCTCTACTCCAAGCTCCTCTTGTGTAACTGATCTCCTCACCCTACCTCCAAGGGAGCACTCAGCCACCATGCGGAGGAAGCTCATTTCAACCGTTTGTATCTGCGATCTTGTCCTTGTCATTACCCAAAGCTCATGACCATAGGTGAAGGTAGGAACGTAGATTGACCGGTAAATCAAGAGCTTTGCCTTTCAACTTAGCTCCTTCTTTACCGCAACATTCCGATACAGCGGTCGCATCACTGCAGAGGCTGCCCCGCAATCTCATGCTCCAGCCTTCACTCACTTGTGAATAAGACCCCAAGATACTTGAACTCCTCCACTTGAGGCAGGGACTCTCCACCCACCTGGAGAAGCCACCTTTTTCTGGTCAAGAACCATGGCCTCAGATTGAGAGGAGCTGATTCTCATCCCAGCCGTTTCACACTCGGCTGCAAACCGCCCCAGTACTTGCTGCAGGTGCTGGCTGGATGAAGTCATCAGGACAACTTCATCTGCAAACAGCAGGTTTGAGATCCTGTGGTCCCCAAACCGGCCCCTGGTTGTGCCTAGAAATTCTGACCATAAAAACGATGAACAGAACCGGTGACAAAGGACAGCCCTGGCGGAGTCCAACATGCACTGGGAACAGGTCTGACTTACTGCTGGCAATGCGAACACATTTCCTGCTCCAGCCTTTAGCAAAGGGCCCCGGACCCCATATTCCCGGAGCACCCCCTACAGGATTGACTGTGTCCCTACCATGCGGGACACAGTCAAATGCCTTCTCAATATCCACAAAGCACATGTGGACTGGTTGGGCAAACTCCCATGAACCCTCGATCACCCGATGGAGAGTATAGAGCTGGTCCAGTGTTCCGCGGCCGGGATGAGATTCGACTATCGGTCGGCTTCTCCTCTCCAGTACCCTGGAATAAACCTTACCGGGGAGGCTGAGGAGTGTGATTCCCCTATAGTTGGAACACACCCTCTGGTCCCCCTTCTTAAACAGAGGAACCTCCACCCCGGTCTGCCAATCCAGAGGTACTGTCCCCAACCGCTACGCAATGTTGCAATGTTGTACTCAGGACAGATCTCATCCACCCCTGGAGGCCAACCACCCAGTGACTTCAGCCAGGGTGATGGATGAGTCTACCTCCAAGTCCTCAGTCTCTGCTTCCTTCTCGGAAGATGTGACAGTGGGATTGAGGAGCTCCTCAAAGTATTCCTTCCACTGTCCAACAAAATCCCCAGTTGAGGTCAGGAGCTCTCCACCTGCACTGTAAACTATGTTGGTGAAGCTCTGTTTCTCCCTCCTGAGGCATCGAGCGGTTTGCTGGAATTTCTTTGAGGCTGACTGATAGTCCTCCTCCATGGCCTCCCCAAACTCCTCCAAATTCCGAGTTTTTGCCTGTGCAACTGCACACGCTGCAGCACGCTTGCCCCATTGGTACCTGTCAGCTGCCTCAGGAGTCCCACAAGCCAACAGGGCTTGATAAGACTCCTTCTTTAGCTTCACAGCATCCCTTACTTCCGGCATCCACCACCAGGTTTGGGGATTCCCGCCACGGCAGGCACCAGAGACCTTACGAACACAGCTTCGAGCTGCCGCATTGACAATGGAGGTGGAGAACATGGTCCACTCAGACTCAGTGTCTCCAACCTCCCCCAGGATCTCGGAGAAGCTCCCCGGAGGTGTGAGTTGAAAGCCCCCCTGACAGAGGGCTCCACCAGACGTTCCCAACAAACCCTCATGATACACTTGGGCCTCCAGGTCTGTCCGGCTTCCTCCTCTTGCCAGCGGCTCCAACTCATCACCAGGTGGTGATCGGTTGACAGCTCTGACCTTCTCTTCACCTGAGTGTCCAAGACACACTGCCGGAGGTCAGATGACATGACAACAAAGTCGATCATCGACCTCCGTTCTAGGGTGTCTTGGTGCCATGTGCACTGATGGACACCCTTGTGCTCGAATATGGTGTTTGTTATGGATAAACTATGACTAGCACAGAAGTCCAACAGAGCACTGCTCGGGTTCAGATCAGGGAGGCCGTTCTTCCTGATCATCCGTCCCCAGGTGTCACTGTCATTGCCCACATGGGCGTTGAAGTCCCCCAGTAGAACAGTGTGGTCCCCAGTTGGTCCCCAGCACTGTCCAGTACCCCTCACAGGGACTCCAAGAAGGCCGGGTACTCTGCACTTCTGTAGGCCGACACAACAGTGAGAGACCCAACCTGAAGGTGCAGGGACGTGACCCTCTCGTTCAGTGTGGTAAACTCCAACACGTGGCGGCTGAGCTGTGGGGCTATAAGCAAGTCCACACCAGCTCACTGCCTCTCCCCGTGGGCAGCGCCAGAGAAGTGGAGAATCCAACCACTTTCAAGGAGTTGGGTACCAGAGCCCAGGCTGTGTGTAGATGTGAGCCCATCTATATCTAGGCGGTACCTCTCAACCTCCTGTACAAGCTCAGGCTCCTTCCCCCACAGCAAGGTGACATTCCGTGTCGCCACAGCCAGATGTTGTGTCCGTGGACAGGTTCGTTGAGACACCCGTCCTCGACTGCTGCCCAGTCCTCCTCGCACCCGACCCCTATGAAACCCTCTGTGGGTGGTGAACCCACAGGAGGGCGGACCCACGTTGTACTTTGGGGCTGAGCCCGGCCGGGCCCCGTGAGCAAAGGCCAGGCACTCACCCCACGCCTGGCTCCAGGGTGGGGCCCCGGGTGCGCCATACTGGGCGACATCACGGTCTTTGGTATTATACTGTTCATAGGGGTATTGTGAACTGCTCTTAGTCTGACCCGTTACCTAGGACCTGTTTGCCATGGGAGACCCTACCAGGGGCATAATGCCCCGGGCAACGTAGCTCCTAGGATTATTCGGGTACGCAAACTCCCCCACCACGATAAGGTGGCAGTTCAAGGCCTATTCAACCTTCTACAGCTCAAAGTCCTACTTATATTGCTACAACTGGACTTTTGCTGACTGTCTCACACCACGTTCTCATAGAAACTATCTCCCAAGGACACAGTGACAGTGCTACTAGTTTATTGTATGATTTATAAGGAAATGGCTGGAGCTTAGAGAGTGTTTGCCCATCATACGCTCAAAAGTGATTTAACCCACTCATTAGCTCATTTTTTTGTGTCCTTGGGCAAGACTCTTTACCTATATGGCAGCTGCTGCTACACGATCGCGTTCACATTCGTAAAGGAATTATAATTTACATTAACGTGAATAAGACATGAGATTTTACTTGTGATGTGAGGAGCTTTCATGTGCGTGCCTAACCAATGAGGCGGGTACATAGCAATAGCCTAGCTCTTACAAAACTAACAAAAACGTAGGTTCAGATCTCCATATAAGATTTGGTCTGTACATTTTTCAGGAGCCACTGTCCACACTGCAGTATGAAACAACTATAAACAGTAAATATACTGAAAAAGTAGAGGGTAAAATTTTGACCAAACAGTAAAGGGTTATGTTCAAAGTCTTATTACACTATGTAGGCTAATGATACTAGTAGAAGAGTTCAAACAGTAGTAAAGTAGGCTAATAGTAAATGACTACTGCGTTCTCTTCATTTATAGGCCTGCTCTCATAGAACTACATAGGACACCCAGCTCATAAACTAATGCCCAGACATTCTGGTGATCCCAGTCTTGTGTGATTCTCTTGGGAAGAGTCCATTTACTGTTTTAATTTATATTTACGGCGAAGTAAAAACATGACCATATTAGCATTACAAAGTATTAAGCTACCAATTGCATAAATTGAGTTCAAAATTTCCCCCAGACCCCCTTTTTGTCCCATATTGACACTTGTGTGTTAATATCAACTATAATGTAAATACAGGCATTACATTTTCAAGTGGGTTTTAAGCAAAAAATATAACTGCAGAACATGCAATTGCAACAATAGCCACAGACTTTTGAGCACAGCGGACATTTGATTATGTGCCGTGGATGGACAGTTTGACCGTCATCTTTTTCACTATGCCCCAGTTTGCAGCCCTGAAAAATAACAAATGAGTAATACACTTCATAAACATTCCTATTCTGTTTTGTGTTTCTAGATAGTAATTAATACAGGAATAGGTACCAAAAAATAGTAGGCCTATGGTTCAAATACTGGTATTGAAAACCAGGTAGCCTTTAGCCCCTGGACCCAAAAAATTAAAGAAAGTGTTCTGGTGTGAGGAAACACGCTGATGTTCTTGTTGGGTTTTTTTTTTTCTGAACACAAGGGCTACTGTAGGCTGTAACCCATGCCAAAACAAGCACAGAACAAGCACAAAACAACAGCAGTCGCCAATCTCTGACTTTGACCAGTAGGCTAACTGACAATAGAACCTTCCCATCAACTTGTCGGCATAGCAACCAAGTGTCACATACAAAAGCAGTTACATTAACAACAACACATTAACAGTTACAAAAACCCAAACCAAAATATCAGATCATTACACTAACCCCCTTATCAAAGTCCGTCGCCCACGAGGGACACACAAAAGTCACATTCTCAGAAAATTGGAGTCCCTCCTTGGGACCGCCCCTCAGGGGACAGAGAAGGTGAGGGTGCCCCAGGGGAACATGCAGTGTCAGAGGAACAGGCAACATTGTAACTGGGGGAACTACAGGTGTTTACAGCATTAGGAGGGGTGGGGTCAGAGACAATGGGCGAGGACTGTCCTTGTGAGGTTATCACACCCTTGCAAGGGGCCAGTCTATCATGATGCAGCACCACGTTGTGCCCTCTAGGTGGCAATTGTACCCTGTACAGAACCTCTTCCAGTCTCTCCAAGATTATGCAAGGTCCAAGCCAATCACTGCCCAGTTTAGCACATCTGCCCTTTTTTGGCTGGGGGCTATACACCCAGACCTGGTCCCCCACTGCAAAAGGGTGTCTTTTGATGTGCACGACGTAGTTCCTCTTATTGTTTATTTTCTGAATACAAGGGATACTGTAGGCCATAACCCATGCCAAAACAATCACAAAACAAGCACAAAACAACAGCAGTCTCAATTCAGCAGAGCAAGTCTCTTAACTGACCAGTAACTGACAATAGAACCTTCCCATCGACTTGTCGACATAGTGTCTCAAGCAGTTACATTAACAACAACACATTAACAGTTACAAAAACAACAAAAGGTGTCAACTCTGAACTAAAATATCAGATCATTACAGTATCACTTCAGCACTGACTACACCCTACTATCTCCCCCCAGCTCAATACTGCCCCCTACTGCTGTGCACACCCTCCACTCTCCTCCTCAGCGTGTCAGGCCCAGCTGCGTGCTCTATAATCAGACACAACACTGGCACGACTCTGGCAGTATAGCATCCAGCCTTTAGCCATCAGAGAAGCTATTGCAGAAGGCTCTGCGTTTGATTCTGCTGTTGTTTTGTCTGATTAACTTGTGCGCTGATGTAACTTTGGGACAAATCCAGCTCTTTCATTGCATGAGAAATGGTTCTTATACAACCGTGTGAGTGATTGGACAAAAGTAGTTTCCCTTGCCGTTTCTAGCCCTATTTGGCTCTCATCCAAGTACTTTACAAAATGTATAGGACAATCTTGCAGTCTCATTTTATTCAAATGAAATCACTAAATTAAAAATCAGGTACAGGCCCTTTAAGTCCCACTTGGGAATATGTACTGATAATAGTAATTTGTTACACCTACCTTAATCTTGGTTTGTCAAATGGATGACTCCACAGGGTGAAACTTTAGTGATGTTGGTAAGTGCACTTTAAGTGCACAGTGAAATAAAGGGGGGCTACCCTCTGAAGTACACTAGAGGATCTGTCATTTTATGTTTAGTCATGTGGCCATGGTGTCACTGGGCAAGACACTTGGCCAATGTAAGAATATGGGCACTTGTGAGTTTGACTTGTGAATATTTGTTTGTTTGAAGGCAATATGCTATTAATAAGTTTGTCTTCTGTTTTTGAAATAGATATATTGTTTTATTACTTTGAAATAACCGTGCATGTGTTAGTTTTGAATCCCCTGTCATATCGTTTGTGATATCATGGTTATAGAATACCATCAAGCAAGACATTCACCTCCCATTTCATTCATTTAAAGTCCCTAGAGATGCTTGTTCTTCCGTTCCATCTCATTTTGTAAACACGATTGTACCTTAAGCCATGCACTCATATCATTTCATATAGAGGTGGCCTGGCAGTCCTTTGTCCCCCACTCTCACACCACCACTACACTACCCCCCACCCTCCCTCCATCGGCTGCTGCTACGCTATTTTAAGTGCTATTTGACAGATGCCATAGAAACGATATGGAAGGAGAGGGGCTGGGAGAAGATGAAAGATAGATTGAACTGCTGTGCTGGTCCCATTGGCATAGCACTACCTCCTGTCGCCTTTAGCAGTGGTATGAAATGCGCTTTTGAGTTGCTAAACGTAACCCATTTTGTCAACAAGGTTTAAAAAACAGGTCACTAGGAAAAGTTTTTAGACAAGAAAATCAGTTTGGAGGGAGTTAAAAGTATGATTATTAACTGACATGGAATTTGTAGCTTATGTTGACATCAGTGGTTAAAAAACAGGTCATTTCTGCGGGCAGAAATGAATGTTTGGATGTTTAGCATAGTAGAAAACATGCAGCTGGATCATGTGCTTAGTATGTTCCAAAAATACGTGATTGTCAGGGCTAAAAAGTTCTATGGTCGGAAAAGTTTATAGACAAGAAAGTTAGATTGGCAGGATTTAAAAGAGCAATTATTAACTGACAAGAAATCGTAGCCTATGTTGACAACCATTGTTTAAAAAACAGGTAATTTCTGCAGGCTACCATAGCATCCATTTGAACGTTTGGCACATCTGAAAACATGTTGCTGGATCATGTGCTAAGTATGTTACAAAAATACGTGATTGATGGGAATAAAAAGTTTCAGAGTTGGCAAACTTTTTAGACAGGAAAATCTGATTGCCAGGATTTAAAAGTGTGATTATTAACTGACAAGGAATCATAGCCTATGTTGACAACAATGGTTAAAAAAACAGGTAATTTCTTCAGGAAGCATAGCATCCATTTGAACGTTTCATGCAGCTGAAAACATGCCACTGGATAATTTGCTAACTAAATATGTTCAAAAAATACATGATTGATGCGAATTAACATTTTCGGAAAATTTTTTGACAAGAAAATCAGATTACTGTAAATGTCATCACCTCTGCTGGATAGCTGCAGATCACACTAGTGAGCAGCTGATTTTTTTTTTTTTTGTACCAAAATGACTATGTGATACTCCCGAATCCTACGCATATCACCGATTAAGAAAATAAAAATTTAAGTTAGTTCAAAGCAGTGGGTGTATAATGGGGATGGTGAAGACGGGAGTTGACAATATGTTGTGTTGAAAATAAGCAATTAAAGATTACTCAAATACCACTTCGAGGGTGTAAATGATGAGGGGAAACAGCTATAACATGATTAAGAGCTCTGAAAAGTTGATTTTGCATGATAGGGCTGCTTTAACGGACAAAGAATCGTAGCCTATGTTGACTAAAAATTTTCATGGTCAGAAAAGTGTATAGACAAAAAAATCATACTGGCAGGAGTTAAAAGAGCAATTATTATCTGGGATAAGCTGTTTTTTAATGTACATACCACAGTGAATCTTGTGCTACGTATGTGCCAAATTTACGAGATTGACGGGAATACAAAGTTTCAGGGTCAGAAGTTTTTAGACAAGAAAATCTGATTGGCAAGAGTTAAAGAGCAATTATTAACTGACAACCTAAGGAAGGCAGTGAAAATATATGGGATGCGTTTGTTTTTGAATGTACGCGGTGAGTTAATCAGTCATTCTTATCTGATGGTAGACTGCAATATCTTTGTTTTTCAGGCATTTTGAAGCTATGCCCAAAGTTGTAACAGAAAGTTGTGCTACATTAGAAGTTTTGGCATATTTTGAAAGGTAATTTATCATATCAATCTCAAGGAAAATGGTTATTCCTGTTATTTGATGTATTTAATCACATAATTGATAACAATAAATTGAAGCAATAAATTCATGTGTAGATAAAACATAAATTGGTAGCACAATGTTAAAGTGGTTAGCATCAAGAAAGTTCTGGGTTCATTTCCCTACCTATCTAGGTGTGTTTCTTCTGCCTTGATCCAACATAATAAGCTAACCCTCCAGCTAGGTACTGACTTGAAGCTTCCTGACTTTTTTTTTCTTTTTAAAAACAAACTAAAAACGGATTGGCTGATCAATCTGAATCAGAAATTTAATCACAATGCAATAATCGCACAGCCCTTGGTAGCCTATTGATGTCACTTCTTTATTGAAGTAATGTTACTAAAAATATACTGTAAGAAATAAGGCAGATCTGAAAGGCTTCTTGGAAGTCTAAATTTAGCAAATCCGCCAACCAAATTTAGAACAGATACATCAACTGATAATATCAGAAAGCTTTTGAGAGTTTTGTTTGTCAAAAGAGTAATTCTTTATAAATCAGCTTGTTATTTGTGGGAGTTAAACTCCATGAACTGCAGATGCCCTCCCTTGTCTCAAAGCCTTAGGAATGTACCAGAGTTGTTGAGATGAGCTGGACCATGCCTGGGCTTATCTGCTTTTTCCACTGCACAGTTTAAGAGCACAGAATTAGCAAATTATACAGCTCCAAACACAGAGACACAGGGCCACAGGGCACACGCTAACACTCTCTCACCATCTGATAAACAGGCTAATTCTCAGCCCTCCAAGCCAAGGACAATTGGTCATATTAGCACTAAATTATTCTGCAATGCCTTAAATGTTAAAATGTGTCCATATGTTTGGACGTATAGCTTTGTTATAGTGTGAAATGACAGAATCTATTGAGTTTGTTCTTTAGTAGACGTATAGAAGCGTTTCTAAAGGCCATTCTTAATCGTAAAATGCTAGGTAATTTAGCCAGTAAAAACAGGAAATCACAAATGAGTCAGGTGCAAAGAATAGTTTATTGGATAATTGGATAAACTTTGATCTTTGAATTTTTAAACCCCAGCAAGTTCAGAAATCAGCCTTTATGTTTACATGCATGCCAGGAAAACCAAATCTCTGGCCTAATCTGATTTGCGAATCTGAATAGATTTAATTCTGTTAACTGGACAAAATGTGGAACTTCACGTGTGGGGGTGTCCTGATTAGAATCTCCCAAAACACACAAACATATCTGAAGTACTCCAATCCCTGCTACATGTAATTGCGCAGTCCAATCACTTGGACAGTTATACACACACACACTTTTGTGTGTGTGTGTGT
>KN474489.1:11074-51989 GCA_000787095.1 Periophthalmodon schlosseri
GAGCGGTTACCCCAGGAGACGTATACTTGTTCACTACAAAGGGCCCAAGTCTGAAATCACCCAGACGCAAGAACAAGTTGAATGCTGGCCCTAGAGAGAACAGAAAAGACGCTTTTAAAGAACACACACACCTTTTATTCAATAGATGCTACAAATGACAAACATAATAGAAAAGCTACAGAGGAGCGATACTGACCGACAAGGAGGCCAGCTTGTCGACACGCCATAATGGCAGCAAATATCCCGGCCCGCTCCTCAGGCTGAGTGCTGCGAGTCAAAAACCCAAAAATGGAAGATCCTGCTCCAGCGCCGATACCTGAAGGGGACATAGAGACAACGTGATATGTAAATCCAGAGTCCAAACACAATGTTTTAGGCACATGCTGAGTGGCAGAGGACTCACCTGCCACAAGACGACTGCTTAACAGCAGCCACTTTGAGTATCCAATAAAATACATGAAGTTGCCTGTGGGTGAGGAGAAGTCACAATAGGAAAACATACCAACAAAGGCTTAAGACACACGACCTGTATCCCACTGGACTGCAGTTTTTACTACTTTCGTGTTGGCAGGTTAACTCAAATAATGCACAGCTTGATGTCAAGTTGCGAGATAGGACCAAAATATCCAAACTAGCAAGTACTTAATAGGAAGCAATTAGTGTTAATTGATTCTTTTATTATTAAAAGTGCACTATGTAACATTTGGTGAGGGGTCCGCCATCTACTTGTCACTGCTTAAAATGTTCCACAGAACGACATTACAGTGATCTATCTTGCTTGTAGTAAATTACACCTCTCCATAGATCAGACGTGTAACTTGGCCTAGTGATGTAGATACTGCTTGTTTCTATGTCTATGAAAAATTCCAGTTAAAGAACATGGAGACAAGTAGATGGCAAACCCACCACCAGAAAAGTTACATAATACGCCTTTAACTTTAGGGTCAGTGTCAACAGCCAGAAAAGAGACTAGAAGATGTGTCCATAACTCCCTCACTACACTAGTAATAGATGTAAAAAGGAATTTCTATTACACATCTTTTAGAAATAAAGACATGGATTAAATTCCTCTCACCAACAATCTCAAAGACATTGGAGAACAGAATGATTCCCTTTGTGGTTTTGCTGTGGTCCGACCAGTACCCAAAGAGAGGTCCGGTCAACAGTCCACTCAGACTGAAGGCAGACAGCCCCAAGCCCAGGAAGTACGGAGGAGCGTCCAAAATCTGTAGATACCGCCATATAGTGGGCAGAATGACAGCTGGAGAGGAGGAGTACACAAGGGAAATTTCAAGAACAGGCCTGAATGAGACTAGACTGTTCATTCTGAACTTACCATACTCTATTCCACTGAGCATGAAAATCAGTCCAATGGTGAAAAAAGTTAGATTCCTCTTTTTAAGATTGTCCATTGTGTCGAGGGAATGCTGCCTTTTATATGTCGTCAAGAGCCGGCGTCCGTTCTAAAATCATGTCCTCAGAGCTCATCAGATAACAAGGGACAGTCTGCTTCCAATTAAACCAAGAGGAGTCTGTCCCACTGTTGCACATAGCCAATGGAGATCACATGATTACCAGTTAGACATATTATAGTTGTCCATATCGAAGCTATTGATAAAGTTTGAATTCACACTCTAACCCTCGCTGTCAGGCAATGTCTCAGGTTTCTAGGTGAGGTAAAGTACACTCGGCTTTATACATATTTAATCATGTTTTCTACTGTTGCATCAGAAGCACTTGAGCCTCGCACAGTACCCTAAAGAAAATAAAGTTTGTTTGAAAACTTTTTACAACTTCTACATAAGCCCTCAATTATTCTAATATGATTATCTTTTCTCAGCTGTTATAGGTCTTAACATAATGGGTGTCTATAGGTTGAGATATGATGCTACTTTGGTTGCATAAGGTCACTCTCAAGTTTAAATCATCAATCAAGCCCCCATTTTGTTACAAACAAGAATAAAGTGCCTTTTATTTGAAAGAAGGAATGCAGGACCCTCTATGTATCTTAATAAAGAAATTGCTCTCTCTATTTTATTTCTAGCACAATTGACAGTACCAATGTATTTTTCACTAGAGTGCGGCATAAATGAGTTTTGCAGTGAGTGTCGGGCTCATGCTGCTGTAGTGTTTATAGCCGTGGGCCTGTATGTTAAACACAACTGCCACCAACGTAATGGCCCCATATGCTTTTCCACTGAACTGTATGAATAATACAAATGTTTGCAATAAAAACACAGAGAGCGCAGTGCAGCCACATCAACCAAGAAAAAGACAAAGCTGAAAAACAGTGCTATACGATGAACTGAATCGAAATCTAGAAATAAGGCTTCAATTATTTACTATGGAGACGACACTTTGACACCACAATCCCAGGTTACTTGTCAGACCTGTGGAGGGGTGAGGACACTTACAGAATGTCCAGGTATGTTTTTTTACTATGATTGAATAAAGATTTATGCATTTAGAGCCGTATCACTGCAGTCTTGATCTCTACTTCTGAAATACTGAAAAGTTAAAAATGTGCACTTCGCTCTGAATGGTATCACAATTTTAAAGCATTCAAAATGGCCTTTTTATTTAATTGATTTTTTTTTTTTTTTTCCACAAAATTGCTCAGGCCTGTTTAGAGTCGAGTGACAAAGAAAGAGTAATCACTACTCACCTAAATGTACAGCTATTTTCCATATCTTTTTGTCCATTCTTCTTTATGTTGTCCAGTAGTTTAAGTTTTTACCATTACATTTCAATAATCCTCTGTTTCTTCCTTCCAAAACAAATCACTGCTGGGATGCCCTGATCCACAGAGAGATCATTAGCATCCTACCTGCCGTACCTGCGCCCATCTCCATGGCAACAGTCATGAGGGCGGAAGGTGCTCGGTTCTCACCTTTGAGCTTTGTCAACAGCTCCAGAGTAAATGAAGGCTGCTGTGCTTTTCAGGCCCCTCGAAGGAGACAGGGGATCTGCTTTCTGAGCACCTGGACTGTCACTGAAGTTTGTCACAAGTCAGTTTGAGATTTGGAGGGATAAACCCAGGGATGTTTTTGAACACAGCATCTCCCCGGAGGTCATTCAACATCCCCATTAACATCAATCTGCAGGGCGCGCGCAGACGTCAGACACGGTAAGAGGAGAGAGTGGAAACAACTGGCAGCTTGCAAAAAATAGGAATCCTATTTGGGCCATAGTTAAAGTACTAGTATATAACATTTGAATAGTGAACATATTAGTAGGCTAAATATGAATATTGTGAAAAGAAGGTGCACTGTTAATAAATAAAACCATTGTTTACCACAGAAATCACTGAAGCATTTGGGTCAGATTCAAGTCTGTGCACAGAATTGCTAACTATCTGTTTTCCTGTTCTTCTACCCCATTGTCCATCATATTCATTGGAGTGGTGCTATAATGTTTAGGAGTTATGTAGTTATGAGATATACTTATATGTTTAGTAACCCTTTAATAAAATTGTACTTCTCAGAGTAGTTTTCAGACTAGTGAAGCCTGATGTTTACTTGCACATTTAGCTCTATCTTTTGAAATTTCCACAAATGTTTATACATTCTCAACGTTTTGCCCGCCCAATGACTTAAACTTCAAATTATAATGCCGATGTTGCATCCAGAAAGTTACTCTTACAGAGAAAGGCTGTTTCTCTTGAGTAGTACCTACCCCAAATACTTCTTATTTGGATAATTTCTTGGACCACTTTGTGCTGCTATTTTGAGGTACTGGTACTTTTATTTGAGTAAAATTTTTGGCTACTATACCCACCTCTGTTGGCTAAAAGCTTTTTCTAAGAGATCTGTGCATTACGTGTGCTCTGGTCCTGAATGTTCCAAAAGTTTTTGAAACAAAAACAAATGCCAAATCAATATAAAATAAACCAAACAGAGCTAATTACATTGAATCCATTTATGACTTCATTTAGAGCATGATCATAAAAGCTGTAGAAAAACAAATGACTGTTTAGCATTTTGTCTTCTATCAAATCTTTGGGCCTCACTGGAAACAAAATCAATTTGGCCAATGTGCATGACATCTTCTGAGACTGAGACCAAAAACACACTTAAATCTCGGCTGGATTTCATCGATCCCATCCATAACCATTTTGTAAATGAGTTTGTAACATTTTTGATTATAATTATGGGTACAGAAGTACAGAAGAAGATAATTATGGAAGTTAGAGAGAGATTCAATTTGAATTTATACTTTTTATCATTTCAATGTGTTCTCAACATTCAGTCTGATTCAGACATAAATTGCTAAATATTTTCCACGCAGTCTATGGTAATGTTCTTATTGCTGGTGGTCATAATGTTATGGCAGAAAGGTGTCTATATGAAGGTACACAATATATTGAATTATCCATAATATTGTGAAAGTTGTTTTGAAGATATGCAAAATTTCAATATTGTATTGATTATAATTAAAAATAAAAAATTCAAAATAAAAACTGAAAAAAAAAAAAAAAAAGGATCCTGAGATAAACATGAGATATTTACTGTTGTTAGATATTTACTGCTGTTACACATAAATGACAGACACAGAGAGCTCCTGAATGCAGTGGCCAGTCCAGAGCAGGAGTGGAGCAGAGGGGGGGACCCACACAGAACCCACCGCAGCAGGACCCCCATGTCTGTGTCCAGTATTGGGGAGGACAGAGCCATCCTGCTGGGATTCACTATGATGGCCTTCGCTGTGCTTATGTTTTGTGTGGTCGGATTCACCATTGTCAAGCCATACATTAACAGGTACACTAGTCTAAATTACAAGTGCAAGTCTCCTCAGGCTATCTAGTGCCTGAGAGAAACGTAAATCTCATTCTGTTTTATGGTTTACTGTATGTGTGTATGTGTTTTGACCCTCTTTATTCCTAGCTAAACAAGATGTTATTTATTTTAAACTAGATTCAGATTCAAAATGATTCATTACATACAAAAAAATACCCATACATTCAAATGTACGGGTATTTTTGCTGTATCACTAAATAGTAAGTAATCCTAACCTGCAAGTAAAACACAAAAAAACTAAAAAAAACAGTGGTCTATTAAAGAGAGACATAAATTGGATTACTCTTATGAGGGCAGACTTAAATAGCAGTGGTATAAAATGAGTATCTCCTGTAAGATGTTGGTTACTGTTGTTTCAGTGATTGGGAGATGCGAGCCAACTGCACCCTGGTCCACACACAAGTGCTGGAGGAATGGGTGAGCTGCCGAGGCGTGAGCACTGTCCCATGTCTCCGAGCCACGGTGAACCTCAGTGGGACAGGACCCACGGGACAGGGGCTGCTGCACTACGACGAGGAGGCTCTGCTGCTCACTCCAGAGGTACCACAGGCATACAACATGTGGGATATTACTAACAACTATTTCACATATGTTCATGTTCATATTTCAGATATAAATGTTCTCTTATTTTATGCTGCATTTCTATCACTTAAAACAGAAACTTTTGATCATCAATTATAAAATTCTACCATTTAAAAGAACTTTATGTAACCTGCACTCTTACTGTACTCTATTACAGTCACAACTGAACCTGGGCTGTCAGAACAGGTCCTTCAGTGAACAGGCGACCTTGGTTGTGAATTTGTTGGTAGTAGTAGTAGTAGTAGTAATGCCTTATGAGGTGTACTGCGACATGATGTGGCCAGGAATGATGAGAGGATTCTTTTCGTTTTTGTTTAGATTTGAGTTTGCTGTGCAACGAGTCGCAGGAGTCCATTTTCATCCAAGAGGTAGAGGTTCTTTAAAGGACTGCTTTTAGGAAGTATGTTGAATCACGACATGTTGTGCTTAATTAATCTCAGTTACAGTGAGTCCTGTTTCACGGTAGTGCCAACCATTGCACTGTTTGGATTTGCATAAGAACGGTGAGCAAAAATCCCAGAACCACACGGGAGGACCTAGTGAATGACTTGCGGAGAGCTGGGACCAAAGTAACAAAGGCTAGCATCAGTAACACACTACGCCGCCAGGGACTCAAATCCTGCAGTGCCAGACGTGTCCCCCAGCTTAAGCCAGTACATGTTCAGGCCCGTCTGAAGTTTGCTAGAGAGCATGTGGATGATCCAGAAGAGAATTGGGAGAATGTCATATGGTCAGATGAAACCAAAATAGAACTTTTTGGTAAAAACTCAATTTGTCGTGTTTGGAGGAGAAATAATGCTGAGTTGCATCCAAAGAACACTATACCTACTGTGAAGCATGGGGGTGGAAACATCCTGCTTTGGGGCTGTTTTTCCGCAAAGGGACCAGGACGACTGATCCGTGTAAAGGAAAGAATGAATGGGACCATGTATCGTGAGATTTTGAGTGAAAACCTCCTTCTATCAGCAAGGTGAAGATGAAATGTGGCTGGGTCTTTCTGCATGACAATGATCCCAAACACACCGTGGCTGGGGCTTTCTGCATGACAATGATCCCAAACACACCTCCCGGGCAACGAAGGAGTGGCTTTGTAAAAAGCATTTCAAGGTCCTGGAGTGGCTTAGCCAGCCTCCAGATCTCAACCTCATAGAAAATTTTTGGAGGGAGTTGAAAGTCCGTGTAGCCCAGCGATAGCCCCAAAACTTCACTGCTCTAGAGGAGATCTGCAGGAGGAATGGGCCAAACTACCAGCAACAGTGTGTGAAAACCTTGTGGAGACTTACAGAAAACGTTTGACTGACTCTGTCATTGGGTATATAACAAAGGGTATATAACAAAGTATTGAGATGAACTTTTGTTATTGACCAAATACTTATTTTCCACCATAATTTGCAAATAAATTCTTTAAAAATCAGACAATTTGATTTTCTATATTTTTTTCTCATTTTGTTTCTCATAGTTGAAGTGAACCTATGATGAAAATTACAGGCCTATCTCATCTTTTTAAGTGGAAGAACTTGCACAATTGGTGGCTGACTAAATACTTTTTTGCCCCACTGTACCTGTGTTCTGACTTCTGCGTCAGTGTTGTGTTTGACAAGGTCAAATGCGTAAGTGGAACATTTCTGATTCCGAAACAGAATGTCTGAGCCGATGAGCCAGTTACTTCGGGGGAGTTGTCAATGTCTAGTTCATCTGAGATTATCTCCAAACTCTACTGCTAACACAGCGGCACTACGTCTAATCTTGAGATGGTCTGATCAGGTCATGGACTTAACTTTGCTGTACCCGTCACAAAGTCAACTTGACTGTTTCCTACTGTCTCTGTAACTCTAAGATACGCTACGGCTGCTATTGCCTTACTGGACGCGTCAGAGAAAATGCAGTTCTTTCTTTACAGCAATGGAAGGTGAAATGTCTGCGTACACTCTAGGGATCGACGGCTTTGACAGTTCTTTGAGTGAGTTTTTCCAGAGTGTCCATGTTTCTTCCATTTCTGGGGGCTAATGGAGCATCCCAGTCTCCAATTTCAACAGTGACTTCGCGTAGAATGGATTTTCCCTGTATAGTGATTGGCACTACGAAGCCTAGTGGATCACTCTTTTAGGTCTTTTGGATGGTCTTGGGACTTCCTTCCTGTTTGTATGTACTCTCAGGTTTGATTTTAAAAGTGTCTCACAGATTCTTTGCAAAAGGGACCCAGCTTTATCAACAGTGGGCAGGGATTTGAGCACGTCATCTACAAAGAAGTAACGCGAGACAAACTGCTCAACATCTGGATCACACTCACAGCGCAAGATGGACTGATGCAAGTCGTATATTGTGACCGCCGGAGAGGGGTCACATTCGGCAATCTGTAATGTCTTTGGAAAGGTCACATAACCACAAGAAGCATAAATAGTTCCTGTCTTGCTCTCAAACATTTGCTTAATGTCTGCAGTAAACGTAACTGCTTTTTTCCTGAAGCGGTTGAGGACTCCGAGCAGTGAGTTGTTATGGACCTGGATGTGCCTTCATACTTGGTGCTGCTGTCAAACTACCCTAACCTGTTTCGGTTTTCTTAACTGGTACATGCAAAACAACAGCAAATACCAACATTCTTCTCCTTCTTTCAAAAGGGGAGCTATCGCTGCATGTCCGTTTATGAATACTTTGTCCATAAAGTTCATGAAATGCTTTCATTTCATCCTTTCTTTCAAAGTTGCAGACATGTGACATTAAGCGATTCAGTGCTTGTGGCCTGTTGTTTGGTAGTTTTTGCCACTGTGATTTTAATGGCAAAGGAGCTGTCCAATTACCTTCTTTGTCCTTTGTTAGTCCGTCCTCCATTATTTTCAGAAATGCTTTGTCATGAATTGAGGGTGAGATGTAATTGTTGAGTTTGAACACATCACATCCTAAGTGGTCGGGTTCACATGTGGTACTGTCACCGAATGATGACATTGTAAGGAACTTTGTATTGTACACACTTGGACATGGCTCGAACGTTGTGTGTTGACGTTGTGAGGACCACTTATCTGCTTGCAGAGTTTGTGAACTCTTACTCGTCCAAGGAGCATGAGTATTTGAGCGTTAGAGTTAAGGCCAGGAATGAGATATGCGCCAGATTTTAGGTGACTGTGAAGCATTGCTGCACTAGGAATTTGAATGTCATCTTTGTCATGTGGAATATTTTTGCATTCAATGAGGCTAAGCAGTGGGATTTCGACTGTGCCATCTAGAGCTTCCACTACATAACCAGTAGCTCTCCTACCCATAGTCACTTCAACACCTGCACATGTTCATAGTGAATAGCGAGAGCTAGTCATTAAACAACTCAACTCAGCCTGCAGGGTAAACTTTCACTAGACAAATTTTAGAGCATGATCTACCTGCCTCACTCTCACCACAAACCTGCATTTGGAGGTTATGTCATCAGGCTGCGCGCTGCCTGGGTCCCGCTGTGCTCTGCTGGGGAGTCGGCTGTAGGTTCCGGTTCTGTATGCCACGAAGCTGGGCCAGCACAACATTTTTCATTGCCACACTCGGAGTATTGGATGTGCTTGGATGAGGCACAGCATTTGAAGCAGATATTGTTTTCCTTTCCTTTTCTTGTTGAGTGGTTTCATGTAAAAGGTTCTGCATTTTGTTAGAGGATGAGCCTTTTTGTGCAGTGGGCAGTGAGTTTCTCGCGATCTGCTCTTTTGTTTTCATGAGTTTGTGCATCTGGGTTAGAGCCAGGAACTATGTCTTCTTAGTTCCTCGCTCTAACCAGTACGTTTGCTCTCCAAGAGGGGTTGTCTGGTTTGGGAGGAAATATCAGCATGTGAGGTGAACTGAAAGCTAGGGTTATTTCTAGAGACACGGTTTTGACGTTTGCAGTTTCCTCTGAATGTTATCCACTTTTCTTGCAAGTTAAATGGGAGATTTAGCATGATAGGATTTACACCTCTAGGTGTATCCACAAGGAGGTCTCCTTCAGCCAGGAAGATCTCCTTCAGCTTTAGCACACTGTATTCCCATCAGTAAGTTGCTGAACTTTCTAAGCTTGGGATAATCCTTGGATGTGATTTTTAAAATGATTCTACTCTTTTGAAGAATGCATCTTTGATTAATTCAGCTGAGCTGTAACATTGTTCAAGTCTGTCCCAAATCATCTCAAGACCTGTGAAAGGATTGTTAATGTGTATGGCTCTGATTTGCTCAGTGTGCTCAGCAGATTCTTTGCCAAGGCATTTTAACATCAAGTCCATTTCCTAACTGGCTGTTATGACTCTCTAACTGCGTTACTGGAAGAGCGCTTCCATGCTCTAAAGTTTTGAGGCTTATCATTAAACTGAAGAAGCCCTGTTGCAACTATTTCCCTGCAAGCAAAATACTTGATAAAGTCCCTTACATTACTTTCCCTAGGCTCTTGGCAAGGATTGTAATGTGTGGATGCTGTCACCTTGTGGGACCAGCTGATACTGTCCGGTTTCACAGGGCGGGACAAGGCACTATCTTCTAACTCATTGTTTTGTAATGGGTGACTTTCTTCGTTGTTCACAAATGTAGCTTGGGCCATGATATACTGTTTTGAGCGCTCGGCTGTTTTAGGAAGAAGTTGGATCGGTTTGTGCATCTAACTGAGAGTCAGCAGCTGCCTCTAATGCCTCTGCTTCTGCTATGGCAGAAACAAAATCTTTTCCTGTTGTAATAGCTCAATAGATGCTTCAAGTTTAGCTTATTCTAATTTCAAACCAATTGTTTGTGCAAAATTTAGACGGGTCTTTGCTGTCTCAGCTTTTGCTCTTGGCTTAGCTAAAGCAGAACCTGTGGACCCAGCTTCAGACCGGGTCTTGTAGGATGCTGACTTGCTGCATGGAGCCTTGACAGCCAAGCTGATGGACAGAGCGTTGAATGGGGCTGTCCTTGGATGAAGCCTTGGAGATGGAGCTTTGTCGGCCATAGTTGCGTTGACTAGGTGACGATTGCTGGGGACACTGCTGTATGTCGTGCTGCTTGATGTAGCAGTGGTCAGCAAAGATTCACTCTAACAGTCGCAGGGGATGACTGCAGAATCTCCTACATGGACGCCGTCACAGTTGTCTTTAAGCAGGTTTAATGATGCTTGAAAAGATAAAACCGGAGAACATACAAATGTAAAATTACAATATGTCTATTACAATGCAAAATATATCGTATAAAATATTGCAAGTACAAGTTTGTAAGTCCACAAATTGATGGCTGTCTGACGCCATTTTGAAAGCTGCGCAGTCGTGTGTAATTGGCATATTACATTGTTAGTACTACGGACCAATATTACAATGATGGACACTGTCGTAGAAATAATATTGAACACAAGTACAAAATACATACCGGTATTATAACCATAACCTCAAAATAAAGAAATTTGCGGACTCACAATAGCAATCAAACTGCATGCTGGGATGTGTACTTGTTGGTTTACTGCTGTTACTTTCGTTCAATAAAGTTCTGTTCAAAATGTGTGCTCTGCCTGCATCTACAAAGGTGTCCACTAGATGACACCACAAACAAGCATAACTTGATCAAATTAAAGACAGGGTAAAATATGAATTTTAAAAGTTTTAAACTACTTTTTGAATGCAAAACAGAACACTTACATGTATTCCATTACAGGCGTTTTCATTGCAAAAAAAGCCTTTTAAAATATATACTGTTGGCATGCTCGCTTCTCCACAGATCTGACTTGGACTGTTGGTGTCACATGCTGGTGGCAGATCCTGCATCAGAAAAGTTGCGTAGTGCACCTTTAAGGGTATTACATTTTGGATACACGTGTTTTTGGAAGTTAGCTGCATAAAATACTACTACTACGCAATTGCCACAATAAATTGCTATAATAAAAAATGTTTATGATGTTATCACTGTATAGTAGCTTGAAACGGCACACATCTTAATTTCCTGCAGTGTTTCTATGTGCCTAAGTGTCATCTGGACGCTGCGGCTCTTGTCTCAGAAGTGGAGGAGGTGAAGAGGAGCTTAGACACATACCTGGAGAGGACCTTCACCTGTCTCACCGACCGATCACTGCAGCCTAAAGACGGAATCCTGGAGCGAAAGTACTGTCTCCGGACGGTCTTGCTGGCTCTGCTTTGGCCCTGTATGATGCTGGGGGGCGGGGTCCTGCTGGTGGGGCTGGTCAAACTCACCCAGTACCTGTCCCGTCTGAGCAGCGAGGGAGGGCTCAACAAACAAACTAAACTGTACACTACTCAGGCTCCTGTCTCCTGCATAGGGTAAAACAATGTGCCTTTATTTAACATTCACATTTATTCCATATGGTGACTTTTATTTATGATGAAATGATTGTTCAATACTGACTTAGGCTATAGCTTCATTAATGGTCCAAAGTGCCTTGCATATTGTATGTTGTCTTAGTGGCATAGTAATTTGATAGGAAAATGCTTTATTCAATGGTACAATAAATGCATACATTTGTTCTTAACAGACATGGTCAAATGAGGATGACAAAACCAAGTATTTGAGGAGCTTCATGAAGAATATACATGTGGCTTTAACATTGAAACATGCTGCTTCCATTTTGTGCTTCTCATTTTCCTCGTCCTTCATTTCACCACAGCTTGATCGGTTCTCATCTTTACAAAGCCTGAAGCGGCATTGAGCTATGATGATATGCATGATTCCTCCTGTTTAGTTTTTTTGGTTAGCGGTAACGACTTTACATTTTAAAAAAATACAAAAATATATTACCTCTGTAGTTATTCAAGGAAAACATTTGCACATAGTATCTGTTACCTTCATTGTGACTTTGTTCTACTTCACACGAGTAACAAAGATTCGGACACAAAATTCAAGTAAACATTTTCAAACAAAACGGAGACAGTTGAGGATTCATGCATAATGCAAAAACAGAAGCACACAGGGTGAACATTTTATCAAGGGCCTAGATTTCCTTTTATTTTAGATTGGGTCCGGCCCACTGCTCTGTATCCTGTACAGAGTCGATATAGTTGCAGCTGAAAGCATTGCACTTGCAAATGTCTGTGGATGGCCAAGGCTACGCGCCATTTTGGTTACAAGAATAAAAGATCTCGACTCTATGCAATGAACACAAGATCACAGATGACAACTTTGAAATATAGGGGCACATCAGAATATTGTGCAAAAGTAGTAGCCAGTAGTCAAAGTCCAAGTTCTAGAAAAAAAAATCCTATAAAGATTCAGGAAACTTTCAAAATAAATGTGTTAAATCTTTAAAGTGATGATTATAGCAGAAATAGTTTATAGAGGCTTAATTTGGGGTTTCAAATATCAACCATAATCATATCAATTTTCAATTGATATGATTATGGTTGAAATTCTGAAAATAATCTATAAATTTACACTTTAAACTTGCACCATCTAGCTTTTCTGGTGGAAGGTACGACACCTGCTTGTTTCCAAGGAGACGCTATGGCTAAGCCTTGAGTGCATTAATTCAATTACTTGTGTTTTTCTTACTCAAAATATCTTGGAAAACATGAACACTGAGCAGGGGCACCTCTCCAAACCATAACTTTGTTGAGTGACGTTAAGTACTCACTTAAGTATGCGAGTAGTGCACCTTTAACTACTGAAATAAATTACATTTTCCACAATATTTGATCTGTAGCAACAACATTCAAAGGAAACAGAACGTTTAAACAGTTTGAAAATATTTCAGTTACAAATGTCCACCTTCCACTGTCTGTTTGAGGTTAAACAAAATACAAAGAACAACTTAAAACATATTACAAATGACCACTTTGAAGAAGCGAAAGCCGGATGGACAGGCAAATGTCACAGCACGCCAGGAATGCACATACGATCTGCAATCTGCATCACTACTTACATTGTAGCACAACTTGCATAGTGTAACAGCACCACAACCTAAGGGAGACCACATGTCCTTGTGCCTTTGCTGCAAAAACCTTTAACCAGCTTATAAGGGCAGGTGGATAAAAAGATCTCTAATACACAACAGACATGAGACCCAAAACAATAATACTGAAAACACGCCACATACTGCAGGGATCAGTGCTTTGCGTACACACAGACTGGAATAGTAGCTGTACTGTAAGACTGCAGAGTAGTGGGGTACACTCGTAGTACTTTGGCTCAGAGTAAACAAAAGGAATATGTGCATCGTACGCTCCAATACACTTCTGTACAAAGTCAGTTTTTAAAATCTTGAACCTTGGACATCATCTGTACACTACAGATTGAGTGGTAACTTTGAGTTATGTGACAGTTTTGTAGAATTGCATTATAGATTAGTTTGCTCAAATTGCGCTTGCACCATCTTCATTTAATAGGTAGTGTAGGTGAGGAGAAGACACCTCAAAGCTTCCTGTATGCGTTCCTTTCCAAATGCTGATGCTTGGAGGAATACGACAGAAGAATAGTCTCAGAGGATCTCAGTTCATGGCGTGCTGCCGAATAGTGTGGAAGATCCAGTCCATTTTTGTAGTCCAGCCGCCATGATGAGCGTCGTTCATCTGTTTCATAAAGTAGTCCAAGGCCTCCTGTTCCGACTTGTCCAGAGCCAAAGTTTTCCGGATGTAGGCGATGTCATCAAAGGACTGCAGCTCCGGCATCCCAGAGCCCAGCATCATGGAGAACAGGTTAATGAAGAGGTTGGCATGCTGCCGGATCGCCAGATACGCCTTGTAGCACATTTCCTGAAACCTGTGAGAAAAATGCAGAAAGCCAAATGTCTGAGGTGACTTTGAAAAGCATACATTCCTTATTTAGGACTAACTAATTGTAAAAAATAAAACACACTTATCAGATTAAGTTTGATTATGAGAATTCTTCAAATACAGCATAGTTGGAGGCAGCACTTTACAACGGCAGCATGGTTGGCAGCAGCATGGTAACTAAATGTGTCATTAAGATAATTACATAGTAACGAGACACACAATGAGATGTAAGACTGATTGTTTTATTGAGCAAACTGCTCAATCATTTTACCTTTTTATAATATTATTGTAATTTGTGGCACAGTGACAACCTGTCCAGGGACGACAGGTGGAAACTATAATTTTTGCTAAAACCTGGCACATGACATATTTTGTTATTTATTAGGTTACTCTGTTTGTGCATTGTCCCTGATCAAATAAAATAAATTCAAAGATCAATACCATTTTGAGGAGCACTCTAATTTATGAATTGTAATACAGCATTTGAAGGTTCCAGTCACTGGATTTAAAATTATGCCTCCAGATCCTAACGACTAATTACATATGGTCCTCACCTTTCAAATTCTCGTGTTTTGGTGCATTCCTGAGTTCCTTTACTGATGACGATGAGGAAGTCCTGTGTGAGCACAAAAGGAACACGCTCCCTCTTGTATCCAAACTTCTTCTTTTTGTGGTCAAGGAAATGCCCAAAGTCGATATGAAACAGCTTTAAACAAATACATATATTAAGAAGAAAGAGTTAAAAATTCCCCGTATTAAAACATTCCAATAGATAAAGAGGATACCAACCTGTCCGTCGTCTTTGACCATAATGTTGCTATTGTGTCTGTCCCCAATACCTAAAATAAATGTGGCGACACAGTACCCCGCACATGACCGCGTGAAGAGATCAATGGCCTGGTCATACCTAAAAACACACACATTCATTAAATAGACTCAATTTGTATAAATCACACTTTAATCACGCTTTAGTGTTAACTCAACAAGTAATAAAGCGCATCTGTGCTGAATATGTGGGCAGGGTAAAAGACACTTAATATTTTTGTCAGTGTTGATATTTGCAAAGAGCATGATTTATAACATCACTGATACATTACACTTTGCACCACACTTTGTCTGCAGACAAAAACAAAGTACCACGTTTATTAGTTTTGCAGTGAAACCCAGGTATAGGTTTCTGCACTAAATCACCAATTTTCAGGCCAAAACGTTCCTGGAGAAATCTGCTTACTCACATTTCTCCCTTGTTTTTATCCTTGAGCCACTGGTGCAGTGTGTGACTGTTGAACTGCAGCGCCCCCTTCAGGCCACCCTTGCACTGGATCTGCATGATGGTGTGGGAGTTACGCACCACCTCAATCAAACCCACACAGTCCCCAATAGACAGACAGCCATATGGCAGCATCCTAAAAGATAAACAGTGTGTTAATGTGGTAAGGCTTGAAGAATCTGTTATAGTTCAGTCTCAAACATAATAGCTTGTTCATTGAGCATGTTTAACAGTCTAATCCCAGCTCTATAGTGGATCTGAGGTGATGCTGGAGATGCAGCTCATCTATATTCAAGTGCAAAGTGGAGAACATGAAAGCAGTTGAGTGCCATTAGTGCATACCTGCATCCTGGCTGTCTGAGTGAGAGAGGATCCTACCTGAGATCAAGGCCCTGGTTCTGCCAGATGTTCTCCATTATCCTGATGATCTGCAGTGTCAGCATATCCTGCCGCAGGTCTGCACAGACACAGGTGAAGAAGACGGTGGGTCTGAGCTGTTCTTTGATCAACCCTCTGCAGCACTATGAAGCAGAGTTGTTGGTGCAGGAAGATGCACAACCATCAAGTGTGATTAAACTAACGTCTTCCTGAATATTGTACAAAGAACAGAAATAAGATGGATCTTGTGGACAGTATTATGCCTTTCAGGCTCAGAGTGAGTCACACTGCATTCACACAGCACTCCATAGTCCCTCTGTTTGTGTGCACTGATACGAACTAAACGTGATGCCCTCAGACAGCGCTCCAGATGCAGAGCAAACGTACCATCGCCGTTTTTGAAAATAATTTCGTTGTTCTGAAAAAGGAGCTCGGACATCATGTCTGGGTTCTCCCAGTTAAGCCAAAGAGGCCGTTTGGCTGATGACATCATTCTGCATTCCTCCAGCCTGAAAAGCAAATATGTTGTTGCTGTTTTTGTATTAATGAAAGGAAATGTTTCTAATGCACACCATTATTTATAGAAAAAAAACATACCGAAGGTTACCCAGCTGATGTGCAGGATTCAGAGGGGAGGTGAAATTTTGCAGTGCATCCATGTAGTCAGGTCTTCTCATCTGCTCTACCAGAAATTTCATTTGGACCTTTGGGAAACAGTAAAAACATCTTTTTAGTTTTCTTTATATACTTATAGATTTTGGTTTCTTGTGAAATTTTAACACTATGAGCTGCCCATTTATGGCATATTGATATTTGTTTTAAATTTCATTAATATGCATTGACCCTCTTTCTTTCTTAAAACTGGGGGACCTGATTTTCAAACCGTGAAATTAATCCATGCGTTTTTGAGCACATACACCACAGGAAAGACAAGCAGGGTGGACCACCAACACAAAGCCCATCAGCTCTCATCCAAGTGTCGTGACCAGACGCACAGTGCTCTTTCCTAGTTTGTGATGAATAAACTGTTTTGCAATTAGATGCTTCTACAATACATTTCATGGGAGATAATATTATTTAAATATTAAAATATTTTAAAAAGACCTGTCTTAACATTACACATTTAAATAAATAAAAGGTGAAAAACAAAGGTATACTCCTCTAACTGAAGTCTCCATGCATGAATACTATACCTTTTGTGCCTCATCTTTCTTTTCCTGCTTGAGGAGGTCCGTCAGGTTGATGAGCTTCTCCATGGCCTCCACTTGTCGACTGAGATGCTTCAGGTACATGCCACAGGCGCGGCAGTAGGACTCCAGCAGCAGACCAAATCGCTGACTCACCGTTTTATTGTGCATCTCTGACCTGAGCAGATCAGATCAACGAAATCTCGTTTATTTCTCCAAAAGATTGAAAAGATTTCTGACCATTCATTTAAAGACTTACTTTAGATGCCAAAAGAAGAAATGTCCTATCCTCTGATTGGTAAGTGCCTTCTTCAGTAAAAACCGTGCAAGTGGATTATCAAGGTACTGCTCATACTTTATAACCTGTAAAGATGAGGGATTTGTACTTAAAAGTCATTTCTGAGCATTGGCATGATTTTGAATTTAGACAGGAAAGTATAAATAAACATGCTTTGGATGTGCACAACATATACAAACTAAACATCAGACAAACTTATCAACAGCTCACCTGAACAAGCTGAATGAGGTACTGCGAGAGCTTGTCATCAGTTAGATATTTGTCTAGGCACTTGACGGCAAAATCTCTGATCATTGGATCTGGAAAGTTACAATCCAGCAACTCCATGGCTTGTTCTGGCTTGATAGCGGGCCAGTCCTTCAGAAGGCAATACATCTAAAACAGTAAGAAAATATAAAAAAGAGCTGCGTGATTCAAGAAAATGCTTAAAAGCCAATGTTTCAGCCATAGAAACCTGAGGTCACCTGTGCAACCTCATCTCTGGAGTTCCATTTCACTGCCAGTAGGATTTTGGGAAGGATCTCTGGTATGTTGACACAATAATGTCTGAGAAACAAAGTGTTTAAAACACAATGGGGACTCCACCATGTTGAATGCTGAACATAGTGTACAGATGTGTTACCTGTGCCTCCACAGAAAGTCCTTCTCTTGCTCAGTGATTTCAGATAGAGGGTCTCTGTTGCACAGATGTCGTAGCTGCTCATTGTCGACAGTTGTGAGAGGGTTGTCCCGTGCTATTCTATTACTCTAAACAAAACAATATAAAAATAAACAACAACCTGGTGCCCTGAGATCTTAATATAGACCACTTACAAGGCCAGTGTGGCAATAATTGAAGCCAAGCTCTTTGGATATGTTCCAGTTTGCATGTTCCTCTATAATGGTCATGTCAGGGAATTTGACTGGACAGCTGAAATGGTCAAACTCCAACTCCAAACAAGGCGTTTCCTACATGAGAGAGTGGAGGACAAGGGAAGGTCACTGGAGGTGTTAGATGTAATCAATAGTGTGTGGTGTGTAATTAGGTGGGATAAGAAGCTTTCTCATTTAACTCGAGAAGGCTTACACCCTGATCTGAATGTCTGCAGGCCGCTAGCAGCACTATTGAAATTTGGGTCAAGGGGCTTGAAGGACATTTGCAGATGCTTCAACATAATGGACTGTTTTCATGTTATATGTTCAGTAATATTCAAATAAGCATTCAATTAAATAACTATCCGCTTATAACCTTCATTACTTACTCTTGTATGAATCAGATAGAGAGGAATAACACAATTTACTCACCTTATTTGGGTTTGATCCCGTCACGCCAATAGGGTTAAGCAGGTCTTCAAGGCCGTGGGGAACAGGCCACAAATTGAGGGCCATTTTTCCTGCTACGAGAGTATGTGTGTAGTCAAACAGGTTAATGTTGCCCCAAGCCAAAGGACAGTGTTCCTGGAAACAAAGTATAAAAACAGTTAAAAGAGAAACAACTGGAGGCTAGACGTAAGGGGTTAAAATTGATATTCTGTCCATGATAGGTGATACTCTACCGAAATGCAATCGTTCATTTCAATAAATAAATTCTAACAACAGTATTACATTCCTATTAAAATGGGTGTGAACCTCTTTTGCTCCTTTCCTTCCTTTGACAGAGCAGATTGAAAGACAGAGCCGCGCAGCTCGAGGGATGTCTGGAATGTACATGTCGTAGGTAAGCCACTCGTTCCACCTGTAGAGTGCGTCTTCATTATCACCATGTTTGTGTAAAGATGAATTTGATCACACCCATGAAACACAATGCAGTGACTCTGTTGTACCTGGGGTTTGAACAGGGCACACGCAGAGTGTTGACATTGTCACACATCTGCTCTCCTCCATGGTAAATCCCAGTCCGAACATAGATCTGAAAACACAAACACAATGCGTGTGTGAGTGCAGTGGTATTAACAGTAACAGTGGAAGCAGAAGTATTAATAGTACAGGGTACGTAGCAAATGGTGCTTTCAATTTAATATTAGAATTTCAAAGACAATTAGATGTGTTTTAATTGCTTACAAATACTTTGAAAAACAATGTGACTGGGCCCACCTCTCCAAAGATTTAACCTGTAACTTGGTGGTGGCAGTGACTGGGCCACCTCTCCAAAGATTTAACCTGTAACTTGGTGGTGGCATCACCTACTTGTCTCCCTGGAGATACAAAAGCTTAATGCTGTACTATGAAACATTCCAGGCAAAGCAATAACATCTCAATGGAGACAAGCAGGTAGTGAACCCTCCACGCAACTTTAAGTGAGTTTTGTAGATAGATTTGGAGTATTTTTGTACATCTACCAGACCCTGTTGTAATGTAGCAGCCAGGTGTCATTCAGTAGCCACATGTTTACCTTATCAATATCTCTGATGTTGACATTGACATAAGTAGCACACAGTATCCTGATCCGCAGTGTTCCATTGATTGTCCATAGAGACTTTGTGGCCGTTTCCCCGTTCATGTACGGCGTAGCTGTGGATATCCGCCTTGCATACGAGGGCATGGTGAAGTTGTCCATAGGCAACTGGGAATAAAGGCTGTCTTTTGCCATTAACATCAGGTTGGGCATTCGTCCAAGCATTATGCAGCTGCGCACATACTGTTAACAGACAACAGGACATTTTGAGGCATTTAATTATATTACTCATTTTTATAAATCCATTATCATGTCAGAAATCTATACTGTGCATGGCAACATTATATAATTTCAAGTCAGCAATAAGACATCACTTCTCTTTACATTAATGTGTTTTTCCTTTATCAGCAGATTTTGCAGGCAATAAATGTATTATGTATATCTAAAATGTCACATAATCTGATTAATGTCAGGCATATTGGGAATGGCTAAAATGTAATGTGAATACAATAGCATAAAATGCAGACAGACAGGGATTAAATTAGATTACCTTGTACTGACTCAGAGGGTATTTCTCCAGTAAGTACTCGTCACAGCCACACACTTTGAGGATGTACTTTCCCTGATACTCCTGCACACACATCTTCAGTTGCTCCGGGGAGAGCAACATGCTGCGTGTTTTCTTCCTTATGGCTTCGGCTATGACCTGCTCTGGTACATAGTCATGGTTGATTTTTAGAGTGTATTTCTGCTTGTCATTACTGGGCGACACGATAACCCATATAACCACAATTATTTGACCTAAAAATAAGGTGAAAATTAGTCACTGAAATATGTTCTTGCCTCTGACCATGTGTGACATTGTGTTATACCTTTATCAAGCTTGTTATAGATGTGCCGAGGAAGTTCAGGTGAGGATTCAACATTGGGAGGATATACATAGAGAGCACGACTGTGAGGTCCATTACTGTCCCTGAGGTCAACCGCTTCTTTACACACATTTAAGATGTTTCTTCTGAAATCCTGAACCTCTGGGTCTTTCACTATATCAAACTCACAAATGGGCATGCCAATTGCAAAACCTGCAAACAAAACAAAAGTTAACCATTGCAATGAGATATCCAACCGATAAATTATTGTACAGGAACGCACCAATCTCTCTGCTTAAGATTTTCTCCTCTCTGTTGCCAACAGGCTCAATGACTTTGAGAAAGGCCTGAAAGAGCCTGAGATCACACAGTCTCCGCGTTTCATCATAAAACTCTTCCCTCTCTGCCTCCTGAGTGACACTGACAAAGATGTAGGAGCTCTCCTCCTGCAGTAGATGGTACAGTGGATACTTCCTGGCCTCCTTAAAAAGCTCATGCTTGACTGTGATCAATGTGGCTTCCCGCAGGCACTCCAATGTGAGGATCATGCCGTTTGGTAAAAGACAGTCCACAAGGATGCTGGGGGGCATCAAGTGCATGCCCCATAGTTCTCCTGATGAGGGTCTGGGAGGCATGGTTGTGTCTGAAGTCCACTCTTTTCAGAGGGTGTTAATTAGAAATCAAACTCTCAACCAGCTGAAAAAGAGGTTAATAGACTGTTAAACACAGTGGTCACAGGCTCTTACTATGTTACTTGAACAAAATTGCAAAACACACACAACTGTAATAAATTTGAAACTTCCAAAATACTCCTCTTCAAAACAAGTTTAACTTTACAACTGAGATTGTAAATAAATGTTAAGCGAAAGAAATGAAAGTGAAATCAATTGTTATGCATCCAAAATAATTACAAGAATTAATGAAGTTGACAAAACGTGTTGTTTACAAGACACTCCCATGGTATGACAGTTAGGTTAGCTGTTTTTTAGCTCTCACTAGCCAAACTTTACAACGCTCATCAATGTCATCTGTGGTTGTATTATTTGATTTTAATCAATGCATGGTATTAATGTTAAGAGGCGTTTGTCGAAACTTGGTAATAGAAACTCTGGGCAACATCTCGGCATGAATGAATCATCACAATAAAATGCACAACAGGAAAAACAAATACAACTACCTTGGTCAGATAGCTAACGCCACCGGTTAGCTCGGGGCTAGTCAGCCAGCACCACCTCCATGTTACAGTCCTTAGCCGTGGCTAATGGTAGCTCTAGTTAGCAGTGAGTCCATTCGTGCTCTGCACAGCTCCGGCGGGGCGGACAGGTCCCGACCTTAATCCATCCCCGAGGCTGGGGTCCGGGCAGCACCAGCTCACCGTCCAAATACACCACTAGCTCCTAATAGTAATATCGGAAGTCCACGGGAGGACGCCTTTGTAATACTTCATGGTGATATGTACTTTGGTAGCCTCGCCTGCTAGCTCCGCTCGCCTGCTTTGCTGCGATGGCTGCTAGCTGCTCCTCATCTCGGCCCGCCCCCCTTCTGCCCCTGTCCCGAGCCCGAGCGGAGAGAGAGCCGGAGCGGGACAGCGCACTGTGCTCTGCGCTGGGGAATTCACAGGAAGTGTTATCATATTCTTCTAAAACATGTGCTTCAACTGAACAACACACGGGATAAACAAGTTCTCCTGAAGCTAAGTAGTAGCATATATGTTCTCACAAAGTGAATCTGACCAAAACTTGATTTAAGCAAGGCCTAATTAGGCATTGGCGGTGTTAAATAGTGTTGAAAATCAAACAGCTTAGCTTTGAGTGTGATTAATCTTATATGTTTATACGTATATGAATAATGAAAACAATAAACAGTATAATATGATAGTATTTCAAAAAACACACCATTTCAGAAAAAGTTGCATTTTATTTTGGTCATTTCTTCAGTGCAGAACAGCGCATCCAAGTTGTTGTTATTGATACAACAGCCCAGGACCACAATATCATGTTGATGATATTCTTGTAAACAAAGGCACACAGGGTAGCCATCTGCAGTGTCTTGAATGTAAGTACACTTCCAACTCAGAACATTCAGTCCATTGTGTAAACATCCTCACTGTGCTGTGAGAGTCAGCTGTTCCACATGTCTCATTTTAAGTGGAAAGTTTACAAGAGGTCATGGCAAGGCCACCTATTTCAAAAAAATGTGTCACCAAAGTGTTTATAATCCTTTATGTAGTTCACCTCTTGATCTTCCCAATTTCTTCACAGAGTCTGGAAAGGTACTGTGTGAGTTTGACCATCAGGATGATCAGAGCTCCTCCAGTAAGCATGCACGAGGGCCACAGAAGTGTGTGGAAGACCGCGGTGTGGTCGTACAGGCGCGTTAGCAGCACGGCCTCCTGCTGCTCCTGCGGGTCATAGTAACAAGGGACCTGCTGGTTGACCTTGAGACGCTCCGAAATGTTCATAATCATGGAGTGCATGGCCAAACTGTCCCTCTGGCACCGCGGTACATAGAAGCACTGCAGATAGAGGGACACAACATATATGCATGTGTTATTGTTTTATTACACAATAAGAACTACGCTTTGTACAGTGCTCAGTCGTATTATATCCATCCACACAGGGAAGGCATTTGCATCAAATTGATGACAAGGCCAGTGCAAGCCAAATCTTTACATTTGAATGTGTAACTAATACAAATCATGGTACTTTGGAAAACATTTACTTTACATTTTAAACTATACATCTTGTAGAGAAACTAACATTGCAATGGCCCTATGTGTCTTATGCAGCAAATATACGCTGAAACAAAAGTAACCCTCAGATGACATCACAACTATCATCAAAACTGTCTCCTGACTACCACCAATCTAATCATGTGGTAGAATCCCATCATTGAATCAGGAAACAAGCAATTACGTTTTTTCTATGTGGGAGTGAAATAGTTCAAAAGATTCCATATTAACTTTGGAACTGTTGCCAGAAGAAATAAAGCACAGTCCATAAATACAATACTAGGTTTCAGTAAGCATTATGGTTAAGAGCAAATGTAACAAAACTCATGTTAACCTCAGAGCTGGCGTCCTGGGTTTCCTCGTTGTGGGATAGGCGGCTGATGCGCCCTGTGGTGTTGATGCTGACGTACACCTGCAGACAGGGGTACTTGGACACTCTCCAGCAGTCAGACCCGCAGCTGTAGGAGCAGTTCATGTCTGCCGTCACTGTAGAGTTAAGCACCAGGCACACGCCCTCCTCTGTCCACACACTATGACACACATGAAAATCAATTTTAAACCAAGATGCATCAAAGTTTTGATCACATTTCAGTCATTTAAATGAGTGAACGGACCTGTCTGCATAAGAGCGTAATATAGTGATCCCCAAAACAAAATACATCATGACTGAAGACAAGATCATTCCTAAACCCAGGAGAATTGCCCGGTCCTCTCCAGGCTTCAGAGCTGTCACTGTGTTCTTCTTGTCCAATAAATCCACCTCCCGAAACTTTTGATAAATTGACCTGATGAGAACAACAGTGAAATACTGGCCCGTGTATAATAAAAAACAACAAACGTTTGTCTTGTTGTTGGGATATTTACCTTCTTTCATTCCCTCCTCCTCCGCCTCCTCCTCTTCCTGAGTTTTTTGCCCCTGCCACAAAGAACATCTTTCGAGATGATCCACGTCTTGCTGATCCAGAATGTAAAGATTGTTGGAAAGACCTGCAAAAATATACAAAATAAGAACAGACTCAAAAATAAGACGTCACAATAACACTCCATACCTTTGATGCATGATTACAACCTATTATAATACAATTCCAGCAATGCAAATTATAGAGTGGGTCATTGGTTGCAGTATGACGTTGTGAAGAAAAAAGACTGCTCACCAACACCAAGCAAACATGGCATTCTGCCCACAATGACATGCTACAAAGAGTAAACAACAAGATTGATAGGCACAAATAAAAGGTGTTAATGCTGTTGAGGTATACCTGGTGTATAGTAGAAACAAGGCCTCTGTCAACACAAAGTGATTGTCCTGTCACCGTACTGCTTCAGCTCCTGTTTTACACAAAAACAAGTTATTTTCAACACATGACAAGCTGCCATTGCCATTTAATTAGTACTATATCCGCAAAACAGAATATAAAGTCAAACATCAGCCTTTTGATTGCATTTTTAGGCATAGATTATCAGATGTCTCTCCTGACTTAACCCCTCTTATGGCTTGGCCCTGGTACCCTATACCTTATATTTTTGTAACATAGTCTCAGGGGAGTATCAAATATTGATTCACTTCAATGCTTCCAAATGGGATTCAAGAACCCATTTTCCCTATGCTGTTTTTTCATAATTTCACTATATTGCCCCTAACTTGCTTATTACAATAAAAAATATGCACATCAAAAACTACTAACAAAACAGTTTTGTCTGGCACTCGTCTCCATTAAATTTTACAGGCATGTAGAATGTGATGGTTTCAACAGAAACCCAGCAACACTTGATGTGTGTGTAGGTATTCAGCCTAAAACAGATTAGAAAGTTTTGTGGGGGATAGCTGTGGCCTCACCCATGTCCCGGGACCACATTATTATATTTTACATTTGCCAGAAAGTTCTCTGGAAGTGAGTAATTTCCTACAGCTGTGTGACGCCCATGTGACACAAAAACACAGCACATCTAGGGACACTGTGAAGCCCATAAAAAAAAGCATACATTAACATTCCGCACATTTTTGCATGCATACCAAAACAGCAAATCGCACTTACATAAAATTTAAGATGACTGTCTCTAACTTCACAACTTTTCACCAGTGTCACTGCACTACATTGACCAGTGCTTCCCGAGTGTCCCGAGTTCCACGCATAACTGTATTGATTTCAGCTAAAGATGGACACTCAGATTTGGAGAATGGACGGTTACGACGATTAACTTCACACTTTAGCAGAAGCCTTGGAGTTTAAGGGCTTGTGTAGTGAGGTCAGGTTTACACAGCTAAGTGACTTCCTACCCAATAACTTTTAAGGCATGACTACTGACAACTAATGACATATGGAGCACCAGCCTGTCTGACCTTGTGAGTTCACATAACAGACGCTAAGACATAAACAACTTTAAATTGACGGTATAAGGATGCAGTAAATGGATGTACATTTATTTTGATTATATTACTTTGCTGATAGACATTATAAGCCATTTATCTACGTATATATGATTATTTACTCAATACCATTATTATTGTTGTGATGTTAAATTCAGGAGGAATGTTTTGCTATTCATGGGTTTCAGCTTTCTATGTTATATGCAGTGGTGGAAGAAGTACTCAATATTGTTACTTAAGTAAAAGTACAGATACCAAAGGAAGAAAATACTCATGTAAAAGTATCACTTGGAAAACTCTACTTAAATAAAAGTATTAAAGTACCAACTTAAAAATGTATTTAAAGAGTAAAAAGTTAAAGTATTTCGCTCGATTTTGAGATCTAATGATGCTTCAGATGTAGTGATTTTTATAAAGATTTGTGCTGATTTTTGTTCAACAGAAGCAGTTGAATTGATAGATTATTTTTTCTAGCTGCTTTCATTTGTATATTTTTGTTTGCTCAAATTATGAACATGTTAAAAATAAACCCCTGAGCCTTTTCAGCAGGTCTCAAATAATAATAAAAAAAATACTTTCACTTTTCAGTCCTGTTTTGTGGATTTTGTGGAGTATAAAGTGCAGATACCTGCTCTCAAATGTAGTGAAGTAAAAGCAAAAAAGTATCAACTTAAAAATGTACTCAAGTAAAGACAGATATCGAAAATTTATACTTAAGTACAGTACATTACTACTTTTACTTTGTTACGTTCCACCACTGGTTATATGGTGCCATTTTGAGGACAGTTGACCATTCTGTTTTGAATTGTTAATTGCTATGGCAACAGTCCTAACTTTTTATCATTCTGACATTCTGAATAGATACATTTATAATATGCAAAATAAAAAACTCAAAACATTTATGGTATGTGTATTTTAGTAGGTGGGTTCTCATTTGACTATTTTGATACAGTTGGACTTAAAGTAATTTTACAGAACTCGGTCCATATAATTTATTTAAATAACATCCCATATTTGGTTTCCAGTGCACTGAATTTAACTTTTTGATGTGGAACTGTATAGTACATCTGACCAAACTTCGCTGTTAAAGATGTCCTTACATTTCCAACTTCTACTTTTTCATCCAAGGCCCAAAAGCCAAAATGGCTATATACAGGTCTCAAATGACTGGTATGAAACCACATGATTATGGAAGAGGATGTTTGTTTTTATTGCAGTGAAATGAAACTATGAAAGTATACCTGACGTCATGTGGCTGCCTCTGGGGAATGGTTTTGATCCTATACATTTGCTTTAGTGTTTACTCTTGGCACCATGTTCTGCAGCCCAGTGGCATTCAGAGCCCAGCCTGCTATCAGCGCTCTCTTTGATGAAAAATGTCTCGAGATGTATTTTTGCCTCGTCCTTCCAGTGATTATTGCTTTCATGTCAGGTGCTTGGAGTTCTCTCTGCCTGAAAATGCACTCTTTGACACACCATACATCACACAGGCTACTACCATCAACTTGCAATGCATCTCAACTTTAGTGTAAGATTTAGAATGTAGTTGCAAAAAGAAATGTGAAAATTGCCATATTAAACCAAAATGTGCATTAACGTACACCACTTGTTTATTATATTTTGCATTGATTTTTGAATACAATTTTTTAACACATCAAAAACATGGATATCAAAATCAAAAGTTAAAAAAAAAATAATAATCACATTGAAATGTAGCCCCTGAAAAAACGCTGCACAACAATCCAAATGGCCTACAATGTTTTACTTAAAGAAGCAGCAAACTGTCCCAAATCTTAAACTTGTATATTGCTTAGACTGAGTTACTTAGAGTTATCATTTATAGCAGCTGTTGCCGGTAAACTGCCCCTATCAGCGTACACTGATTCTATGGATTTCAGCGCTACAACAACAGCGCATCTCTGTGTGTAAACTTTGCCTATAGTTTTCCCTCCACAGCTACACTTGTTGATTGCACATCACAGATTATCTCTTTTAGAGTCTAAGACGTGCTGTGTTGAAATAGCAGTACTAAGATATCCACTCGGTCAGGCCTACCTCTTGTCCAGTAGGCTGTCATTATAATCCACTCTGTGGGATTCAGACAGTTGTCAGCAGTGGCTATTCGGACATGCTCCATGTGCTCGCCCAACACTCAGCTGACTACCTCTTATTTAAACTCCAAGTGCCATTCCAGCCATACGTGTACCTACAAGTTATGAGTCCCCTACACAATGAAGTCACGGTTAAAAACGAGACACAACGAATCCCAACTGTAGCCGCCAAATATAGCAGCGGGTCGGGGTTGACTCCGGGGTGGCCATGTATCTATAGCCATGTTTGTCAGGACAAGACAGGGGGACCACATAAATTTGAACATGAGATGGTTACTGACTGTACAAGTCTGAATGGGAATCTGAATGGGCCACATGGTAAAAGAGCGTTTGGCCACGGGGGGGCGCTGTGGTATTTTAATTCCAATTAGGCTATGATTCAGTATAGAAAAGCTTTTGGTCATTTGTGCAGCCATTATTGGTAATTTGGGCAAATCAAATGTAGCTTAGATTTAGCCCAGTTCATGCAATAGCAAATTGTGCTTTCAGATTGGATGCCATTAGATCATATTTATTATCACTACCAATGTCTCCTAAAAGTAAACCAGAGACATAAAGCCTCGGTTTGAGTTATAGTTCACAAGTGGTCAAGTTCCAAAGTCAAGTCACAAGTCACAACTCTGAGACCATTTGGCTAATGTCAAGACCAAGAATCAGGTTTCATATGGTCAATTGACTTATATGACAATATATATTAATGATCTAAAAACTGTACATGTTGTAACAACTACAACTGTGGATAGATGAACTGGAGTATAAAATACAGGTGGTCAACTCTGCTCTATTTATTATTTTGTCATAGCATAATGGCTCTGCACAGGTAACATTGAAATATGTAAAAAGATCTATGTAACCATGTAGAGCAGATTTAATAAAATGTACAAATCAGATTGAAATGATGATGTAAGGCTGTTGTTGATTTTCCCAGTCTGAATGACTGGGCAGAGCGGAGGGGGAGGTGTCGTTAATCCACAGCGAGTAAAGACCTACCACGCCAAAATGAGCGGGAGGGGGATGGGAGAAGGACGCAGTTTGTTATGACTGCTGTTGAGGGGGTGGCGCTCTCCGCAACCATAGACCTCTACATACAGTCTATGTCCGCAACCAACTTTCAACGCCATCTCTTTCTCTAAAAGGAGTTTATCGTGCTTCAATATAGTAAACCTTCCAGAGACCCATTTTTAGGAACAGTGAAGAACACTACTTTCCCATCGTCATCCTTTGGAGCGTAAAGGTTCGTATGGTCATCTTTTATATAGTATAATACAAGTTTATAACAGTGTACACATAACATATGAATTACATTTACGTTATAATGCCATACCTTGACCTCACCAGAAACCTTACATTCATAGGATACTAAAAAGAATCGTTGAAATAACAGCAGTTTCAGGGAGCTCATTTTCTCATGACAGGTCACTGTGCTGTGGCGAGCGTCTCTGTAGCCGCTGCTGGCCCTTACCGCCTGCTTTAGCATTCATTTTATACCTTATATTACTGCATGTATTTGCAAAGGGCGACAGAATTTCACCTTAAACTAGTATGGTTTTATTGTAGCTTCCAGAGTAACGGACAAGCCTATAAAATCATTGACTAAAGTAGGTATGTAGCAAACATAGCAGCTCTGTCATTAGCTTAGCATGCTAGGGTTAGCTGCTAATGTTAGCAGGTTTAATTTGATACTAATCGATTGTTTCATGCTACGCGCTTGCTCCTAGATAGGTATAAATACGTGTTATTCTGATAGAACTGCATTACAGTCAGTACCAAAAGTTGGACATTTCTGCGTTTGAAGCATGAACTTTCATCTATAAAATCTAAATTGTTACAGGACCATGCCAAACCAGCGTGTGTGGTGAAGGGTACGGCCACAGCAGAGCAGCCAATGGACTAACGCCTATCAGCTAGTGCTCTGTAATACCAACTAGTGGTTTTAAAATCGATTTAAATTTAATTAACTGATTTATACTGTTTTTGCGCTTTTGATAATCTAAAGATCTGGTGTCCTCTGACCAGATTAAACCTGATCCTATTTTAATTTGCTTGTGTCCTTTGGTGACAGGTGTCATGTGAATTTCCCTCTATCAACAACACAGACCTCACTCATGACTGTGTGCTTTTATCGAGTGGTACTTGGTTTACAATTACTTTGAGCGTCTCAACTTTCCCAACTATAAATCAGTTTGTTATGTGATTCTGTTGAAGGTGAATGGTGATCTAAAAGATGCAATACAAACTATAATTTATTTGTTAAGCCTCAGCTTCAGATGATTTCAGTCTTTTCATTTGTCATTTTCATTTATCCCAGAAGAATACTACACTAAATTAGACCCAAATGTCAACTTAATGGACCTAGTTTTATACTGCAAGTGGACACACCCTTATTGTATTGTCCAGCTTTTTCAGATATTGAAATGTCCTATATCATATTCTGATGAAACATTTCTTTTTTTTTTTTTTTATTCAAATTTCAACCTTTAATCAGTTGTATAGCCCATGTGTTTACCCATTTTGTTTTTTTGTTTCTCTTCAAGGCCCAACAATTCTCGCTGAAGACACCCTTGCTATGGCAGGGATTTGAAAACCTCTCATGGGTAATATATTGTATCTTAAATTCTAGCTAGTTACAAAGACAAATGTATAATAAATTATGATAACTGTATAGTAATGTGCGTTTAAAAAATAGTGTAGTATAGAGTATATTATATAGTTAACTAATCCAGAACGTTGACATCAGTAACAATTTTGAGTGGCAACACATGTAAAATCAGGTTTAATATTATTTATTTGTGTGGTTTATTGTGTTATTCACATAAATGTGCTGTTTTTATTTTTAATATATTAAATATACTGTCATATTAAGGGCAGTCTTTAGGCAGTTGAGAATATCTTTAATCGACCACAACCCTAGTTTTTAACCACTTCTCCGGTTTCCGTGTGTGGCACTTGGTGTGTGCTGTGACTCGTGGTGTAACCTCATACTGTGAGCATACACCTGGCTCCATGCCCTCCATGTTGTGACACTTTTACTATCTATTTGTGTTACTAGGGAATGTTAATGCAACAGGGAGAGAAGTTTAGTGGCACAGTTCTCACTCTTTGTTTCCATACAGGCCCCTCTCCTGTGCTGAGCCAATGGTTTGATCACCAGGACCCAAAATGAGCATAAGTAGCGATGAGGTTAACTTCCTGGTTTACAGATATCTGCAGGAGTCGGGTGCGTCATCAGCCTAATATTACCCCTTTCAAAACACATTGTAGGATTTCTGTTTTAACATTGTTTATTATTTTGTGATTCTTCAAGGCTTCTCCCATTCCGCATTTACTTTTGGCATAGAGAGCCACATCAGCCAATCCAACATCAATGGAGCCCTGGTGCCCCCTGCTGCCCTTATATCTATCATCCAGAAGGGTCTGCAGTATGTGGAGGCTGAAGTCAGCATCAATGAGGTGATGCTCTAACCCAAATACTTAACATTGATACTTAACATTGTAAAGAGGCATAGCCACCACAGTGTGGCAGTCATGACTGTGTGTGACACAGTTCAGTTATAACATTCCTTGGTGCTGAGTATGGACTTGGATAAGTATTTAATAAATCAGAAAATGAGTGATATAGGTGGTCTGAATAAATAATTATTCTCTCTGATCTGATCATGTTCACTAATTCTTAATGCTTAAAAATAATGGCAAATAAATGATCAGAGCTGGGCATTATCTCCCCTGCCGCAACAGTGGCTTGCATATGTCCTGAGACTAACCCTCAGGCCTTATTGTAGCATGTTTTTCATAGCGCTTTAACCTTTTTCAGGACGGAACGTTGTTTGATGGGAGGCCCATTGAGTCCCTGTCTCTGATCGATGCGGTGATGCCAGATGTGGTCCAAACCAGACAGCAGGCGTACAGGGATAAGATGGCAGCGCAGCAGCAGGCAGCAGCTGGCAGCGGGACCCAGGGAAACGCCAAAAACGGAGAGGGCACTGCAAACGGTGAAGAAAACGGATCGCACACTTTAGCCAGTAAGCTAGCCCGTGCCCCTCGTCCCCTACACAGGCCATCTTCAGACGCCTTAGATCATCCATATACCCAACTACAATTGTGGCTGGCTCACTGAAAAGGCCTTTAGCTTTATTTTTGATGAAACAGAGAATAATGGGATATTTCTATCCACAGATCACCATTCAGAGGTGATGGAGGTGGACAGGGATGTGGAGATTCCCCAGAGTAAAGCCATGGTCCTGAGAGGCCATGAATCTGAAGTTTTCATCTGTGCCTGGAACCCAGTCAATGACCTGCTTGCATCAGGGTCAGTTAACTTGAGTCTGTATTTCACAGCTTCATTTCTACTGTAAAGAAACAGCTCTTGCTAAAGCTTTTTTTTCAATAGTAGTTCGCTTGTAAACAAATACAGCCTCAGTCATTATTTTCTTTTCTCTTGCCCCTGATTCCTACCCCTGCTTGGTACTTTGGCTGTCCTACTGATGACTGACTAGGGTAAAAATAAATGTGCTGATATGGTTAAAATGTTCAGTCTGACTTCAAGTCGTCGATCCAATAAGGCACTAGTGCACTCGATGGGAAATTAAATGGCCTAAATGTTCTTCTTCATGGTATGTACTTTAGGCCGAGTCAGGTGACAGGTCCAGTTCTAAACCATTACGTATGGACGAAATACTTTTAAATTTGAGATACTGCTTTTTTGACTGACTGATAATGATTCTGTACATATTTTTGGCCCGATCCTCGGTATAGATTGTAAATGATGTTGTTAACAGGTCTGGGGACTCGACGGCTCGGATCTGGAACCTGAGTGAGAACAGCTCAGGCGGGTCCACTCAGCTGGTTCTGAGGCACTGCATTCGGGAAGGAGGCCAAGACGTACCCAGCAACAAAGACGTCACCTCACTCGACTGGAATGTGAGTGCACACGTCTTTGGATCTGTTCCACTGCCAAGTTTTCTGTAGTAGAGGCAGCTCCATTGAAATGTACCGTTTTGAGACAGTATGTTTTGTCATTCAGCCATGCACATATTATTTGCTGTAGTTCAGGTGGTGTAAGAGGGTGTATACAGATTGTTGACTGACCATTTACTTAACTAACTTTACTCCATACGTCAAACAGCTAAAATGACTTTGTTGGTGAATGGTGAATCTACCTTCTATGACAGTCTTCATCAATGACAGTCACAATAAGGTATTTCTTTTGTCATCTTTTCAGAGTGAAGGTACGCTACTTGCCACAGGTTCATATGATGGTTTTGCAAGAATATGGACAAAAGACGGTATTTTCAAGTTCATTGTTAGAAGTTCATTTCTGTATTTCCATTATATTGGAACTGATTTTTATACCATTTCTTCCTTCATAGGTAACCTTGCAAGTACTTTAGGGCAGCACAAAGGGCCTATATTTGCACTTAAGTGGAATAAGAAAGGAAACTTTATTCTCAGTGCTGGTGTAGACAAGGTAAGAAACGTATTTTTTTTGTAGAATAATTCCGTAACAATATGTTAAATTTAAACAGCCTATGGATTTATAAACGCATAAAGGACTCATAAAGAAATATAGAAAAAAACCCTTACCATTTACACAATTCTCTGATGCCATCTAGTGCACATACGCCAAAGTACAAGAAAATTTAATTTCTTGTGATCTATCCATATATTAAACTTCTAGTTGAGTTGGCAAAATCATTTTCTGCACATTTCAAAGAAATAACTACAGACTGTACTATTGTATTAATAGTAGTGGTTCCTTTCCTATTCCTTTTGTAACAGACAACAATTATCTGGGATGCTTACACAGGGGAGGCAAAGCAGCAATTTCCTTTCCACTCAGGTGAGTGACAATGCACAGGTGGAGTTGTGTAGCTGCTTTAGTGCGCAGCCTATGTCTCTGTCACTTTGTTCACCTGATTTATTATTTAATGGTCTCATATTATGCATTATTCAGGCATTTTGACTTCTTGCTTTTCACCTTGTTTAACTTAAAATACATTTTTATATGCAAACCTTATTTCCACATTAAAAGACACATAAAGTAAGCAGCACATTTTTTATGATCATGAAAGTCTAAACTGCCCAATAAGCTGTAACATTTTCTTTGTCTTTTCCCTCTTTTCCCTCAGCTCCTGCCCTGGATGTAGACTGGCAAAGCAACAACACCTTTGCGTCGTGCAGCACAGACATGTGTATACATGTGTGTAAACTGGGCCAGGACAGGCCCGTCAAGACCTTCCAGGGACATACTGTAAGAACCTACTGTTGAGTGAGGATCCACCCATCTGACAGATGTGCTAACAGCCCACATTAATATTTATATCACCATTTCTGTGCTAAAATACGTTGCAGAGCATGTGCTTTAACTATCAATGTATTGACTGTTAATTACATCTTTCTAGAATGAGGTGAATGCCATAAAATGGGATCCCACTGGCAGTTTGCTGGCATCTTGTTCTGATGACATGACACTGAAGGTGAGACTAGTATTATGTCTCATATATAAATCTGTTATAATATGTCCTAATAACTCTTGTGTATTAGATTTGGAGTATGAAACAGGACACGTGTGTTCATGACCTTCAAGCCCACAGTAAAGAAATCTATACAATCAAGTGGAGCCCCACAGGCCCTGGGACCAACAACCCTAGTGCCAACCTCATGCTGGCCAGGTGAGTGGTATTTTAGTGTTGTAAAGTTAGTGCACAGATGGCAGTGGTGAGTTTGTTTAACCCCTCTGTGCCCGGCCAGTGCGTCCTTTGACTCTACTGTTCGCTTGTGGGACGTGGAGAGGGGCGTGTGCATCCACACTCTGACACGGCACCAGGAGCCTGTCTACAGCGTGGCTTTCAGCCCTGATGGACGCCACCTAGCCAGCGGCTCCTTCGACAAGTGTGTCCACATCTGGAACACGCAGGTTGGAAATGTTCCAGTCATTTCTGTAACTGCCTCTTATGTGTGAATTGTGTGACTTATGTGTGACTTTTTGTGTGAAGCAAAAAGTCCAATCTGTCTCATGTTTTCAAAGTTGCAAGCATTTTTTTCTCAACTCAAATATAATAAGTTAAAGGTATTTGCATTACAGTAGATATGAATCAAGTGGATTTATGAGCTATGTCTAGATGTTTTAAAATAATTAAAATATGTATATATTTCTAAATTACATTTTAACATAACAAACCAAAAAAACAAAGACTTAAATTGTTGTATTGTGCCACAATGTAAAATATTGTTACGTGCTTCTTGATTTGTTGTAGACGGGAGCATTGGTCCACAGCTACCGTGGGACTGGGGGCATCTTTGAGGTTTGCTGGAACGCCACAGGAGACAAAGTAGGAGCCAGCGCGTCAGACGGATCTGTAAGTTAGAACTATTAAGTAAAAATGTCTGTCCACACTTAATAACACGTAAGCAGACTGTTTATATGCCAAAGTATACATATGACTGGGCTATCATTAAGTTTATGATGTTCAAAGTTCAATCAGACCATGGAAGGTCAAGGTAATAACATGCTTTTTGTCTTTGCAGGTTTGTGTATTAGACCTGAGAAAATGACACTGGTCTTGGAGAACCATGGACCGACTACGAATGTGTACATAGCCAAACCAACTGACTGCGCTGCCTGTACGTCACACTGCTGTAGTCCTATCTGAGTCCATGGTCTGGTTTTAAAGCCCCCCCCCCATGTACACTAAGGACTGGACTGCACCTGTTCACATACATCAGACAAACAAGAGGTGTGTATGGACTTTTAAGAACTAAGACTGGCCAGAAGGAGGCATTTCAACGTGCTCATTGAAACAAACTCCAAAAAAAACCAAATCATACTTGGATCCTTCATGAAACTTGAATGACTTTTTTCAGTTAGTGTGTGCATACTACATACATCAACACTGTCCTGTAAACATTGTTCTGTAGAACCTGGATTTTACACATCTTCTGTCTGATGTTGGAGAGAAGTACTCAAGCTCAAAGAAATGTATAGTAGAGCTCTCAGAATGAAGTTTGTCAGATGTAATATTCAGGTGGTCCCTCTGTAGTAGACAATATGGAGTTTATGGTAAAGTGTCCTATGCGCAACATGTATCCTCAAGCGTCAGAAATGGTGTTGGACATCAGGTTCTGTGAGTAAACTCAGTGGTGGGGCCTCAGGGTAGAGGCTCTGGTCACAAACGCTGACCTGAACTGATGCAACGTGAATAGGTCCCGGTACAGGGCTGTCACAGCATCTGAGTGACCTCTTGTTGTCATAGATGTGCTTATTTCCTCAATAGCTGAATGATAATCAGACTGAGCTGCTCCATTGTGTCCTGTTCTCAGGCTTGGTCATTAAACATTAGACAGGTTGCTTTCTGACAGGTTGCTTTCTTACAGGTTGCTTTCTTACATGTTGCGGCGTGGATGGCGTAAGCTCATTTTGTTTTTCTTTTTGTTTTAAATGTTAAGTCCACAGCTTTCAAGCACGGCGTGGCACTGCTTCTCCCGCTTTGGTTGGCTGTGCTAGTCAGGTGGTTGCAGTCCCTCGTGCTCTCTGCAAAAGGCTGGGTCAGGCCTATGCACAGACGGCACTGCTTTTGTGTATAGTTTTTGGACTTGCTGTTTTTAAGGCGGGTCAGTGCTGTTTGTCTGACGGGGTGAAACTGACCTGCAGCGTGTGACTTGATGTAACATGGTTATCTACATACTAATGATAGATCTGTGCTAGCACAGCAACTCTTCTGTACTCCACTCGTGTGGTTTAAGGACGGTTGTAAAAACAAAAGGCTTGTTCTTTTGCATCACCTGAAGTCGCAATGAGGGAGTGGCTTTTAGTTATAAAATACCATTGTACAGTCATAGCCAAAATGCGGCTTCTTTTTGCACTTTAGACCAAAATGGGGAGCAGGGAGGATTGTTAATAAGCCATCACACAGTTAATCCTCTTTGCGCTTCAGTCTCCTACAGCAGCTTCATGTCCCTGAAACCCGCTCAATATGAGGTTTTTCTCTGAATGTCACTCCTGTTATACATTTTATTTACAATACTTAGAGTTTTGCTCTAATACAGCAATTGGACTGTACTACAAAGACACTATTTCAAATGATGTCTATGACAGTCGAATGGTATTTTATAATACATTGTTTTTAGATTTAAAAAAAAGCTTTTTACACTTTATTCAAGTGTTTTTGCTGTCTTTATGTTCCAACTGAAAGTACTAATGTTAAATCTATCTTTGCTATGCCAGAGACCCCTTCGAGGTTTTGTATTTCTCCAAACTTTTGTAATTCCAGTTTATTTGTAGCTATCAATTCAAACTATCAAAAATAAAATGTAATGTATGATAACATGTAAATACCAATTTGGAACTTTTTGTGTTGTCTTCACCCTCATATTTGTTGTATTCTCACACAGCTGCAGTGTGCAGCCTTCTGATCTCAAGATCTAGAATAAAAATTATTTTGATAAGATCAATGGATTGCATCATAAGTTACTATCTGCTGCTCTATGTTCAAAGGACATTACTAAATGTCGATTTTAGTTTCCGACACTGTTCAGGCAGAAACTTTTACCAGCTTTTTCACTCAATGTAAATGTGTATTTATAGCTGCATAGATGTATAGAGCACAGTTGAACATGCAGAGGGCAGGCTTTCTGCTTTGACAGACTCTTGTGTAGACTTCAGCTCTAGTGGCAGGCCACCCCCACTCACCCTGAGGGAGGGGACAGAGGCATCAAGGCGACCGGCACATTTACTACCAACTTTAAGAGCCGTTCTGTCAGAGCGAGGAACAAGTGATCACCGAGCAGAAGAGCCGGGCCCACTGAGGGAAAGGAAATCTGGTGTAGGACAGGATCTGCTTTTTAATGGTAAGTGTCTTATGGTGTGTCCATTACCACTCCCCCTGTTTATGTTACAAATCTATTTATACAAACTGTGACTTTTGAAGTATGCATGAGGAAGGGGGTCAGAGGACAAGCCAAGGTTCAACACAGAGTAATAGTTTAGTGGTTTAGTGCCAGGGATAGACTCATGATGATCATTACCACAGAATTTATTGTAGCAAATGGTAAAAGCCATTGTTAATAGTTGGTGGAAGACGATGACATCTGTAGTGTGTCCCCTCTACACCTCCTTTTTCTACTTTGTATTATCCAAATGACTATCCACTCATTTGTGTGTAACCTGAACAGATGCATCAAAAATGCACCTTGGTTTTGTCCAGTTTCCCAGCACCATCATGTGTTCCCACATGACAGTTCCAACACTATACACTTAAATCATGTGTCGCAGCGTGAGGCTGGAATCAATTTGTGTGCATCTACTCAGAGACAGGACCAGGCAGACTGACGGGAGGGTTGGTTGGGGATTGCATGATAAAAATATCTGATACTTTCATTCTTCTCATAGTTTATGCTTCATGGTCTGCTGGTAGAAAGTTTCATTTGATATCGAGACATTTCGGCTGCAATCCGAAATTAAGGATTACATAAAGTGTCATAGTCCACTGTGTATGGTAGTTCATAAATGTGCTTCAACTGATTACCTAATTTCAAGTTTTACACATGACATCTGCGGCAGGGTGAAGGAGAAAATAAGCAAGTCATTAACCTCATTAGGCATCGGCCACCCTCTCCTGTATAAAAAGCTTCCAGGCTGCAGTGGGACGTCCCAAGCTTTGGGCCCATCCAGATCCCCTCATGGTGAGTCCAGGCCTGGGCGGAAGTGTTCTATTCTCATGCTGCATTCTTTTACCTCGCTGATCTGATGCGGGCCATTGTGTCCCCAGGCTTTCTATGCCTCTCAGCGGTTTTTAGAGGTCTGTCACTTAAACCCCTCCATTATGGACCATGCAGGCTGTATTTGCTGTGCTGGCTTTTGCATTCAGTCCTGTTAACAAGCCCTGTGTCTCCAAACCTTTCTGCTACCTCCATGTCACACAACAAATCAAAACAAATCATTTGGTTTTCCTATATGTCAGGACAAACGGCAGATACGTCTTATTTGGGTGTGTGCAGATGCAAGCAATTTTGTGGACAAATATCTGTTCTTGAGGCAAACCTAATTTCTGGTTTAGTGCACCATACAATCTTTCTCTCACATTTTGATGCATAGAGTTAAAATAAATGGTGAATAATGATGGTCACAAATTAATAAAAAATGCAATATATAATATTTGTCAGTGGTTTAACAGCACTCAGTGTGATATGTGCTACTTTTTAGCAGAAGTAAAACAAAGAAAATAAACTTTTTTTTTTTTTTTTCTGGTTTATTGGTCCCCAGATGGTTTTGGACGATGGCACGTGTACTTGTTGGATGTGATTGTGATGGGGGCCCTCTTCCAGTAGCAACCTCTCCTCTGTGCGGATGGACCCGCCCAGCCTCACGCACAGACCCTGCAGCCTCTCTGATGTCCCGTGCCTGCTCTGACACTTCTGCTTGAATGTCCTCACAGTCACGGAGTCACCCGCTGTCAGCATGTTTGTCACTTTCCGTCGGCTGAGGAGATGCCAGTGTGTGCAGCTCATGACCACTTGCTTGGTGTTGTCCCTGGTCATGGTGTGCTGGGAGCAGCTTGATAACACTGTCGTCAGCCATGTCAAGTCAGTGTCTTTTCGCTACTTCATCAATCGCTTCAGTATGGTTAACAAAAGCCTCACCATTCCAAGAGAGCAGGCTCTGATCTTCAGTAACTTTCCATATCTTCTGGACCATCCAGAAAAGTGCAAGGACCAAGATGTCCTGCTGCTCCTCTTTGTCAAAACATCTCCAGAGAACATTCAGAGGAGACAAGCCATCAGATCCACATGGGGCAATCAAACGTACATCCAGCAGTCACTTGGCGTCACAGTAAAAGTGCTGTTTGTGTTAGGAGCCCCAGAGGCCTCAGATGAAAGCCCAGATAGAAGCACCTTCGGCCCTCAGGAACAGTTGGAGTTTGAAGACAAACTTTATAGTGATCTCATCCAGCAGGGCTTCACTGACTCCTTCCACAACCTGACCCTGAAGCTTCTCATGCAGTTCCACTGGATGCACCAGCACTGCGCTCACGCTCGCTTCCTTATGACCGCAGATGATGATATCTTTGTGCACATGCCCAACCTGGTGCAGTACCTCCAGGACATGAGCAGGAGAGGGCTCACTGACCTCTGGGTGGGCAAAGTGCACAGGGGATCACCACCAGTTCGAAGCCGAAGCAGCAAATACTATGTACCCTATAATATGTACCCGTGGCTGTCATACCCTGACTACACAGCTGGCGCGGGCTATGTAGTTTCAAGCGATGTGGCAGACAAAATCTATCACGCCACCCTGACTTTGAATGCATCCCTTTATATTGATGATGTGTTCATGGGCATCTGTGCTAATGCTATAGGTGTGTCTCCTCAAGAGCATGTGTTTTTCTCAGGCGAGGCTAAGGCTCCCTACCACTCCTGTATCTACAGCCAGATGATGACCTCACATGGGCATGTCGAGGATATCAATGACCTTTGGAAGGCCGCTACAGACCCTCAGGTAAAGAAGGAAGCGCCAGGGCTGATAGGAAGACTTTACTGCACTATTGTCAAAGTGGCTCTGCTCTGTAGACCTTACAATGTAAATAGCTACCCATGCAAAGCAGCCTTTTCATAGTTTTACTGTCTGTGTATCCAACTCTATGTAAACATGGATGGACGTTGCTGCCGGCACTCACGCACTAAAGTTTGCCCACCTCACGCAGATGCTGTCAGTAAACATGCACCTGCTGCAAATAATGAAACAAACTGCCTTTTTTGCCTTTAGTAATATCAGTGACAACATTGCAAATGTGCAAGTGTTCTTTTGTTCTGCAGTGGCCTTGAAAGTAACATGAATGTGTCATCATTCTTCCCGTTAGGACAGCAAGCGTGTCCCAAGTCACTTTGAACAAAGGTGATAATGTGTCAACCAATGTAACAACCGCACATTTGTAAATCTATTTGTAGAAACTAGGATTTTTCAAATGTAACTTATTTCAAATTTCAGTATTAGATAATATGTTCATAAAATCAACTCGTGATCCATAGATTTAGAAAAAAAAGTTCAAACTATGTATGTCTGTGTTATTTGAGTCATGTTGCTTTGTCTGACCTCAAACCATAGGCAACAAATATCACAATGCACAACTGTTACGATTTTTTTTTTTTCCAGAAAAAAGTGAACGTAATAATTTAATCATTTGTTTGATGTGTGACTGTTGTTGTTACCTCTATTGCATTTGTATATATATATATTTTTACTTAATAAATGTGCTTCACTGAGCTCATCGTGTGA
>KN474489.1:56630-70051 GCA_000787095.1 Periophthalmodon schlosseri
AAAAACTGCATATTATGAATGTTGCCCATGTTTAAGTAACAGAATCCTACAGTTAAGGAAGCCATTGTGGAGAATGAGCATTAATCTCCCAAAAGTTGTAACTGCTCGGTCATTTCAAGACTGTCACAGTGTGTAAACATTTTGGGGGTGGAAAGTAGAGACTCATTTAGCCCTTACCAGAAGATCAGTTGTGATCAACACTCTGCTCGATCCAGACCTGAACTCCCTCATAATGACGTCGCGCTCCTTCTGGTCCATATCTCCATGCTATGGACATTGACAAAAATAAAAATCTAGGATCACTTTTTGGACTATCCCAATTGTGATATTACTGAAATCCATCAGAAAGTGCCAATATATGTCAAGCATTGCACAAAATGTGAATGCGCTGCAAAATTAAACCACTTTGTCAGAGATGTCACTAACCACTTGCTTGAAAGATTGCCCTTTTTCAATAGAATTTAAAAAATGCTGGCTATTGTACTTTTTAGAAAATGGGTCCAAATTCTCCTTGAAGATGACATTGTGTCTGGAATATTCCACAAAATTGGCATAAAACATCAGGTGTCTCTTCCAAAACAAGTATTTTTAACAATTAAAAAAGGTAGTATGGAACATTCAAGCAACAACATTCACATGACGCCTTTAATCATCTCCATTTGCAGTTTTTATTAAATAGCTGTAATCTAGATTTCTCAATAGTCTAATTTTACTTATCACTATGAAAAAAATCTCACAATATAATTTTTTGATAGATCTCCCATCACTACAAAAATTACAAAGTGACATACCAGAGCGGATACCGTGAAGTCGCGTGCATGCATTTTCTCTGTCAACCAGTCAACTTTTCTTCTGGTGTTGAGGAAGATGACAGCCTGGGTAATGGTCAACGTCTCATACAGATCACACAGAGTGTCCAACTTCCACTCCTTCAAAAGAGGAAAATGTTTTAAATTCAAACTAAAACTTTAATGCTGCATATCAAGTTGTAACACAGAATCTCGAGACATAGGACACAAGACATTAAGAAAGAGGTCCCTCCTAGCCTCATTTAGGATGCCGTGTTTTTTGCTTTCCTTCCCTGGTGTACCCATGCTTACAAGGCCACATGAACCAAGCTTCAGAAGCCTGGCTCCTGCAGTTTTAGCAGGGTGCTTGAAGAGAAGGGCAACTCAACTTATATGTTGTGTTCTTACCTCTCGCTCTACATTGATGTAGAACTGCTTAATACCCTCCAGGGTAAGTTCCTCCTTCTTGACCAAAATACGAATAGGATCTCGCATAAATTTCTTTGTCACCTCCAGCACATCTGCAGGCATTGTTGCAGAGAGCAGAACCACCTGCGTACAACAGAAGATTGGTCCAAGAAGGCTCAAATCAGCTCAGAGGTAAACGCAATGTGGCACTGAGCCTTGAGCCAGGGGCCACTGAACATTAAGAAAGAGGTTCGGCCAAAGCTCCTTTTCAGTTCAGTGCCCTTTAGTCTCCTTCTGCACAAGGCTCTGCTAGCATTACTGCGTCACACAGACTTATCTGAGAGAAACAGTTATAGCAGATCTCTTACAAGCAGAAGTGGAGTGTTCAACTTTTCACACTCACCTGAATGTTGGTGCTCAGCTTTTGGAAGATTTCATAGATTTGATCCTTGAATCCACGACTCAACATCTCATCAGCTTCATCCAGGACAAACATCTTGATATACTTTGGGACTATAAAATAAAACTTGGTGATGTATCAATTTAAGTCTTTCACTCTAGTAATTGTCACTTACTCAGATGTCTCCTGTTGAGCATGTCATACACACGTCCAGGAGTGCCCACGACAATATGAGGGGCCTCAGCCTGGAACTTCTGAATCTCACTTCGGAGGTTGGTTCCACCAATGCAGGCATGGCAGGTAGCACCCATATAGTCGCCTAAAGCTAGGATCACCTTCTGGATCTAAAAAAGAAATAATAAGACTAACAGTTCAAATAGCCTCATATTTTGCATCAAAGGCAGTTACATATTGTAGTCAAGGTGATCAGTACATTGAAGAAACTCTCCATTTATAGTCAGTCCCGAAAGATGGTATGCCATCATTTCACCATTTTTCACAGGGTTTTTTTTTTGATAACTGCATGTCAAGACCCGTTTGTGACAGTGACAAACTGAACAGCTGAGTACAACAACCTGAAAACTGCATACCTGCTGAGCCAGCTCTCTGGTGGGAGCCAGCACCAGAGCCTGTGTGTCCTTCTGCTCAATGTCCAGCTGCTGCAGGATAGAGATGGCAAACGTGGCGGTTTTGCCAGTACCTGACTGGGCTTGAGCAATGACATCATAGCCTGGTGAAAGATGAAGAAAGGTTAATTAAAATTTTAGATTACAAAACAGTCAAACTAAACACACCCATGTTAACCCTTCTACTGGTTCACAAATGATCAGTGAATAGTAAATAAATCACCATTATTAGGTAAGTCCCGAAAGATGGTTACACATCATGTCATGTTTCTTAGACAACTCATATTTCTTTCTAATATTACCAACCTTTAATGCAAGGGATGATTGCCCTCTGTTGAATTGCAGATGGCTTCTCAAAACCATAAGCATATATTCCCCTGAGAAGAGTCTCCTTCAGGACCATATCGTCAAAGTTGTCTGTAATGTCATTCCAATTGCTCTGGAATTATTAACAATAAATGAGCCCGTGAACGCTTTCGTTTTGTGATCCACAAACATACAAAAATGGTAAGAAATCCTTTTACCTCGATGACACCATCAGGCTCCATTCCATCGGGCCCTCCATGGTCTCGGTCTCTTGAGCTAAAAACACAGAAAACATGCACTGCTCAATCCAATGCGATTACGCTTGATACTTCGGACGAACACGCTTCACTCGCACACTTCCACCACGTGTGGCATCGGGAAGGAAAGGCTACTGATAAAGTAACAGCACTCCAACCAGTGAAGAACTCCTCTTCCGGTAGAAATAGGCCACCAAGACCACTACCGCCACTCAATGGTCGTAGAGAGCGGGAACGCCACCAGACCTGCACTCTGGCTCCAGTCATGGTAGTCATATTGTAGGTTCATGATGGCCTCGGTACGGTGAGGGCACCGGGTGGTTTGTAGGCCCAGGTTACGCCCAAGAAGATCCCGTTACAGCCCGGGCTTTGCTGAGCGCACGTGTCAAATTCCAACTATGGGGACCCCCGAAAAAGACAGTTATGTAACCCTAGTATAAACCCACTGCTACAATTCACTTTGTCCATTTATTATTCCACTATAATACTGCAAACAGCCACATTGCCTGATATCCTGTGTCTCAACGTTAATATGGAGCCTCGCACAGCCGTAGTCAATATGTCGGACAATTAGGCCTCGGATGCCAGTGATGGCAGAGAAGCCCGAGTGGTAGGCCGGGCTAGCAGCGTTTACCTCAAACAATATAATACATCTACCGGAGCTTAATAAAAATAACCAAACAGACCGGCTTACTGTTCAAGTAACAGTTGTTGCTTATGTAACGGCAATGATTTCAGTTAATTTGAGTAGCTGTGGAAATAGAACATGTTTCTGGCCAGTCGCCCTGGTACAGGCTGAGGCCCAACTTAGCTTGAAAGAAACTCTGTAAGGTTCAACAATTTCTTCCCAGCATAACGCTAAAGATCCATTTTATCAACTAAATCAGTTAGTCGATTCAGACCGCAAACCATAACTGATTTACCTGTTGTAATCAGCAGAATCGCTAGACATGATCCGAACGCAACTTCAGCATGCGACTGGAAAGATCGCTGATGGCGAAGGCTACTGCCTTTATGCAGCCGGACTATTTTCACCCCCGAACTTACCACCCAGTGTCATTCGACGAGCCTACAAATCTTATCAAACCTACGACTAGATTATTCTTTTGTGACTAAGTGTACTCAGTGCATAAAATGAATGTGTTTTGTACAGAAAAAATGCGTTTTTGGTGGACTAGTTGTAACGGCGGAAGAATATTGCAGTCATAGTTTGTAATTGGGCTGATATAGTGTCTCAGAGTAGACAAATTTCTTAATGGCGATGTTGCGCAACGCCAGACCAACCTTTATCCAACTATAATATTTTACGTTTACAGATATATCAGAAAGATTTCAATTTAGTTCTTGGCAATTACTAGAAAATAAATTACACAGACAGTAAACACAACGTTACAACTATGAATTCCAGGGAACTGTGATCATATCATATTTTATTATGTTAGATACAGAATAAACCATTTTGTTTTATTTATTCAAGGCAATAAAACACAAATATTATACAAACCACATTCACAGTTGAAGTGACATAGGCCTATTGGTAGACCCAAATTTTTTTCTCAACAGAAAATAACAGCATATTACTTAAAGATAATATACTGTTATCTTTAAGCAATATGCACCTACATTACTTAAAGATACAGTATGTAACTTTCTGGGGGTGGCACATCACCTGCTTGATTTCATGGAAAGTTAAAACTAACTAAACTTCAGAACATTATACTTGATTGATATGTTTTATGCCACACTGTGGAAGATCGCCAAAGGAACAGGAGGAGGCTCTCTCCAGTCGAAATAAGAGTTGGGTTTGTGAAAATGCAAGCCCACTCTGAGAAAGGAGGCATTTTTGGTGCAATAAACAACCAAAATGTGAAAACAACAAACAAAAAAAAGAAACATGTTTTTATTTTAGTCTTTTGGTTGTTTGCAACAAATTACACATTGTGCCTTTAAATACATGCAGTTAAGTTGATTGGAACTGTATGTAGCCTGTGTTCAATTCTTACTGTATGTATATGGAAAGACTTATGTGGGGCTCATTCTGTTTTTTGATGGGGTAATCATTTTGAGAATAATAAATGGGACACCATGTCCAATGTTTTTGTAACTAAAAATAAATCAGCATCACAGTTGTAAAAATTGTATGATTTGAAAATGTTAACCTCATATCTTGGAACACAGACAGATCAAGTTTCTGAACTTTTAAATCAAAATCTTACATACAGTTCCTTTAAGGTTAATGTATACCTAATTAAGTGGATTCAGACTCATAGCCCCCAAATTAATGTATAATAGTATAATAGTTAGACAAGAGTTCCTCTCCAGCTGCAATTTCTCTGAGTGACACTAAAACCACACAGCGTAAAGGCCTCTGATGGGTGTCATGACTGTAGTTGACATTAGGCAAATACTGTCTGAGCTCCAGGGGGAAACTATTGGGCACATCATATTCCTGATAGCACACATTGGCAGACTTATCATTGGAGCAGTTGTTAACATACTGTCCCACAGCTAGAGGGTTTGACGGGTTTGCTGTTAACCAACTTGTGTCACTGGTCAAAAAAGGCCCCAGTCTGTCTCTGCCACTGCAAGACCTGAACACCATTTTGGATATGCCCTTGTCATTCCCATCCACTAGAACTCCATCAATGCACCTGAACACAAACGGGTTGCGGATGGACTGTAGAAGAATGGGCTCATAAGCCTGATAGACTGTCCCGGGATACATGGCTACTGTGGCTCCTTTAGGAACAACCCCTCTTGTGACAAACACTCCAGTTCCTGCAAAAGGCAAAGTACTTTGCTTCCTTTTAATGCAAAATCCCAGAGAATGTAGCATGGCGTCGTGTGGACACATTGCCTCCGTCCTAAACTCTTCATGATCACTAAATACCGAGACAGAGGCAGCTTGAGCGTTGTTTCCTCTGTGAAGGACCCAAAAAAGCCGCAGGAGGCTTCTGGACACGTCCTCGTCTGGAACCAGCTTATCTTGGCTGCGCCCCGTCACCTTTCGCAGAGTCTTCTCATTCTTAGAAAAGTTCAGTGCGACCCAAGGGACAAACCTGTGTCGATAGGATTTCCATTTGCTCTGAAAACGACTCAAAGCGGCTCTAAACATCCAGGGCGAACTAGCACGACTTTAACCCGTATGAAAAAAAAAACCCAAAAACAAATCAAAAGACGCACTACTTCTTCGCCTCTTTTTCTTCTTTAGTTTAACGGCGGCTCACATCCATTAAGCTGTATTACCGCCATCTAGTGCCACTAACAAAAACTATCTAGATCCTCACATACAGTCCCCTTTCCAGTAAGGAATAATGGATTTTCCTCCAGACCTGCTGCAACCCTAATTCAAAACAGTTTTAAAGTTAATCATTCCTTGTTGTTGATGATGAATATGTCGAAACAGCCTTTCTAGCTCATTTGAGTATCTTTCACAGTCCATTACATGTTTTAGCGTCTCCATTACGTGACAATTATCATAGTGTCCAGTGACACGTTTACCCATTTTATACAGAGTGCTGTTCAAGTGAGTGTGCCCTATTCTCATTCTATACAAAATTATCTACTCCCTCCTTCTCCCAGCTCTTCACCGCTTTACTGGAGCTTTCACTTCTTTCCCAAAGCACATTACTGCCTCCTACTGGGACACTACGACCACTACCCCACTGGCCTTAGCTTTGATTACTATTCAAACATAACGTAACATAACCCAGAATAAAAAACCTTTTCAGTTTCAACAGTAAGTGTAGTGTCGAATCGATATTATAAGTGCTGTGTTGTGTCTATATTATTATAAATTATCAAATAAAAAAAAAAAATCATAAAACGCACGCTTCTTCTTCGGTAAAGTGCGGTTACCAAGGCGACCAGAGACAAACAAGTGCCAGAGGTAGACCACTCAACATACTGTACACAGCAGCCTCGACAAGTCATAAGAAGACCTATAACTTTAATTAACTTTTGATTCAATACTTGATATGTCGAGCTTTGTTGATTCCATTATGGCAAAGATGGACTGGGACGTGCGTTTTGCAATCCCCGACTGTAACGCACAAAACAGAGCGTTGATAGAAGAGGTAAGAACAAAATGAGACTGCAGCGTTACGTTTGGTTAACCATACTTTTATTCTGTATTGTTTACTTTAAGTAGACAATGTTGACGTTATTTAGAAGATGACTTTATAGGGAATTAAGTTAGGCTATGTAGTTACAGAGTATATCTACAAAATGTTAACCACTTTATTTGAACATTTACTTGAAATAGGCCAATTTCAACATCGGTATGTATTTTACAGCTAATTAATAAAGAAAAGCAGCTATTGCAACTTGAACAAAAACTTCAGAACAACAAAGAAAAGAAGCAGACTCAGACTGGAGACCTCAAAATCCTAAAACAAACTTTGGAAAATAATGAGGTAAGAATGTCAATAAATCTCCATATCAACTTTGACAGTGAAACAAAATTAACTTATATGTCTGCTATTCACAGGCTTTATACAGAGCAATGGTGAGAGAAGAAGAGACAGAAAAACACTTGACAGCATTGGCTGAGCGAGAGGCCGGTCGACTGGCCCAGGAGTCTTCTAAGATGAACAATGACCTCCGATTGTTGACAGAGAGGAGTAACATGATGGAGGTCAGGAATATGCACAACAAATTACTTTGATCACAGGCATGTTAATACTGTACAAAATATACAGAACCAGATATTCAAGATCAAACAGAAGCTGCAAGACTTTCAGAATCAAATGAACTGGGATCAGCAGACGATGGATGCTTTTCTAGAGGAGTCAGTACGCAAAGATGAGGACACCATGGCTATTATTAAGTACGCCCAACAGGATGAGCAGAGGATCAAGGTCTGTGCTTCATGTCACCCTGAGTTTTTTAAAATATCAATATCACTCTCTCAATATGTCACTGTTGTTTCTGTCTGTAGTCACTTACTCTGGCCATTGAGAAGAAGACTGTGGAAGCAAATGAAAAACGCAAAGCTCTGGACAAAGAGTTAACAGAGACACTATCTACACAGGTTTTACAAAATACACCTCAAAATGAAACAAAATGAGTGTAATATTCATAACTATGTCGATTTAATATTCTGTCACTTTTCACAGATTGCCCTAGACAAAACCACTGAGAATTTGCGCCAGGTTCATCGGGAAACACAACAGCTCATTCAGCAGTGGGAATTCACCCTGAAGCAGATGAAGCAGAGGAACAACGAGATGCAGCACTGTGCACTGGTAAGCCTGAGAACACAACAGACAGCTTTTGCTAATGGTCTCTTCATTACACTTTTAATATCATTAAGTCATTTGCACTCCTGGAATACTGATCTGGTGAGATCTTCTCGTTTCATTAATGAAATGACAAACCCAAAAACAGGGATGGTTTTATAGGTGGTGGCTGGTGCCTCTTCCCCTCCTCGTCTTCACTGACTGGTGGCAAAACAAAACGATAAGTGCTGCTGCCAGAAGACTTACTCCAAGTTTCTAAAGCATGTAAACAGATTATAGAATATTGTTTTGAGTTACAAAGCTTGTAACTTGTTACTTATCACCTAATCTTTTGTGGATATCTTTTATATAATTCCTGAATTGTTTTCAATTAACACTTCACTTCTTCAATATGCCTTTAAGTTTTTCTTAATTTGTTTTTGCAGAAATTGGCAGAGATGAACCATCAAGTCAGAGAAAAGAACGATACTATTTCAGAAAAGAAGCACTTGCTCGAATCACAGCAGAACAACAACAAAGAGACTGAGAGGAAGGTGATGATCGCCAACCAGCTCGGAGTCAAACTGCAGCAGGAGCTGAAGGAGCATGAGAGCAATTACAATCGCCTCAAGAACGAGGTCAGTGTCACTGCCAAATGCTGTGTAAATATAAACATCCAACACTGAACACGTCCTGAATTTTGCAGTTAAGTACATACAAGAACACTCTGGAGAGAACAACATCAGACGTGGATGCTGTTACGTCCCACATATCGAGATTGAAAAAAGAGATCTGTGACAAGGATAAGAAGTGAGTGAAAGCAAGTTGTAGTAGTTAATTAGCATATTATAGTGAGTCCTATTCAGTTTTTGTTTAAAACTTGCAGGCATTGTATTTGGAAATTTAACGATTACTAGAAAAAATATATTCAAGATTTTGTTATAGAGAATATGGTGCCCATTGGGTTGTTGAAAAACATGCACAATAATCATATGCATAGTAATGTGACAAATCAGTAGGTCAAATCAAATCCCACTGAAGATTATAGACAATGATCTCAAAATGAACTCCTTTATAATGAGCCACACTTCATGAAATTGTAATAGTAATATTATAACAGATGCAATGTTTTCTAGACTGACAACAGTCCAAGCTTACAACGCTGCCCTGGAGGAGAGACTCAGAGCAGTGACTGCGACAGCTCTCAGTGAAGAGGAGAGGGCTTCTCAGTTGGAGCGCTTTCTTCAGGAGGAAGAGCAGACAATGAAGGTGGGGACCCCCAGTATCCAACGGCAACAATGGACTGATTAAATAGCAGGCAAATGAATAATTCTGAAACCTTATGACTGTTCCTTAGGAGTTGGAGGTGCATCTCCGTGATCACAGGGAAGGGTTGTTTCGTCGTAAACAGCAGCTGCAGACTCTGAGGAGCAAAGAAAAAACTGCTCTTGCCCAAATCTCTAGGAGTAAGTGCACCCTGCTCACTCTGGAAGATGAGCAGAGGAAAGTTGAGAAGGATTTACTGTCACAGCAGATAACCTTGAACCAACAGGCAAGTTTGTTTAAAAACTTGATTCCATACTATTTCTGAAAATGTTCTTAACCGTTGTATGTTTTCAGGAAGCTGAGATTAACTCCCTCACTATCAAACTGGAGCGGCTGCAAGGGAGCGTGAACACCGAGGAGAAGAAAATTCTTGATATGAAGATCGCGGAGCTGACGACGGCTCTGGAGGAGAAGAAGAAAGAAGCAGCTTTGCAGTGCTCGATGCTGAAGAACGTTGAGGTCAGGCTGCCTCATAAAACATTACTTTTTAAAATGATAAAACTGGATAAAACTAAACAGCCATGTGTTTCAGGAGGACATCTGTAGCTTCAAAAAGAAGCTGGATAAGGTTGATACTCAGAAGAGGAATTTGGGGGAGAAGGTGGAAGAGCTCGAGCTGCAGTGTAAGACCAACGAGAAGGAGCTCAAGTTACTGCGACTGCAGAAGCAGGTAGGTCACAATAATGTCAGCTTCTACAGCAGTGGAAACTATTCACCTCTGGGAATGCAACATTACTTTTAATAATAATACAACAATGCATAACAATTTCCAAGCTTGAAAAGCCCCTTAAACCCATATATGCGTCTAATACCATTGCTTTATATAACTAGTGGTCATAATGTCTTTTGAATGATCAAATTGTATTCTGACACTGAACTCTTCATTGACACTGTTTTGGTAGTGAACAGTGCAATTTAAGGCCACTCCGCAGGAGCTATAATTGTTAGATTGTTTAGACTCATTGTTCACAAAATGTCCAACTTTCAACAGATTTCTTCCTTTTACACAAATAACACAAATTCACTTGACTTGGTGCTGTTTTCCCCTCAGGACGACATGGTGGAGCACAACACCCTGAAAACTGAGGTGAAGCGTAAGCGTGATCTACTGTACAGTAACACAGACTGTGTGATGTCTCTGGAGAAAAGGCGCCTGGAGTTTCAGAGGGTGATGAAGGAGCGAGAGGAGGAGATCCGCGTTTACAAAGAACTGCAAAGTCAGGAGCTCAAAGTCATTGAGCAGGAGAGGCTCAGGCTGAGGTAAGACTAGTGTGCATGACTTACACTACATGTTATACAGTCATGAATAAAACAACAATATTATTGTTATCATGCCTCAGTGTGGAGCTGAATGAGAAGTTGTCAAAGGTTGACTTGATGAAGAAACGCTTTGATGTTTTAACCATTTCAATGGCGGGTCCTGAAGGTGAGGAGCAGAAGTCTCAAGCTTACTACATCACAAAGGTGAGCCATCCTCAGATACTTAGGGTATAATAATAATGTGCAAAAGGGATCTGTACAAACATTTTTTTAATAAGATATTTACTTTTGTTTTGGTTTTCAGGCTGCCCAAGAAAAAGAAGAGCTGAAGCGTAAAGGCAACAGCCTGGATGCTAAAATTCATAAAGTTGAACTTGAAAACCATGCACTGGAAAACACTATTCATATGTTCAACAATTCCAACTCCTTATTTCGTGAATCCTTGAACAGAGTCAAAGAATCCAGTATGTATTACAACAAGCACTACGTTCAGACTATTACAGAATTATTTGATGGTGTTTGTTTTGCTTCAGGCCCTGAGTTCCAAGACAAGTTAAAGCTGGAAGAGCAGCTGAAAGCAGCTGAGGCCACACTGAGGTACAAGCAGATTCAAGTTCAAGAGCTGCAACAGGATTTACAGGTACTGCCCTACCCAAGTTTAGCCACCTACATGGGCCGTAAAATGTGTAAAATCTACTTTTATGGGCTTTTAACCATGTTATAACAGTGGTCCCTAATCAATAACTTACTCACAACAATAAAAACTACTAACAATAAAAACGTGTAAATGAAAATCTGCTGTAAAAAAACACTAAAAAGAGACAGGGACTTTCAGTTCTACAGTTCTGAACATGAAATCAACTTTCTTCTAATACTAAATGCCTGAAATGTAATATATCATACATTTAGTCCTTGGGAGGTTTGATTATATATTGTCTATTGATAATGGCATCTATTATCATATTTTAATTCCAGGATATGAACAGTACCTCTGAGAATCTGCAGCACGAAGAGGGCCTTGAAAAAGAAAAGATTGAAGACAAACTGGCACTCATCACTAAGATCAACAAAGAAGTGTTGTCTCAGCAAGAAAAGATCGACAGAGCTACAAAACAGGTCTAACACTCAAGCAGCATGAGAACAATGGGCCGCTCTGGTTCAGTGTCACGTTAATACGCTGTTTCCTGCCACAACACCAGACACTCACACACAGTACCACTATGCCTCTCTTGTACAAGTCACGACCAAAAGGTTTAAAATGTATCTGTATGTGCTGCAGTGCTCAAAGTTAACAAGAGAGATTCGCTCAGCTAAACAAAGCAAGGGTGAGACTTTTGAGGAGAAAGACATCAGGCTCAAAGAACTAAAAGAATTCAACCGAAACATCGACAAGATGCTGATTGAAGCCATGGAGAACCGGCCTGACCTTAGAGCAGCGCTGGCAATGTACTTTGAACAGGTGTGTTATTGAACACCCAACATTTTAGCGTATACTGAGTAAACACATGTATCTTATGATTTCTCATCAGGCAAACCTGTCCCTACCTTCTCCAGCCTCCACTCCCTCGGGCAGCAGTAGGAGCTCCAAGTCTGGGTCCAGCTCAGGCCATAGCTCTGTGTCTGTAAGGTCAGATTGATCATAACCTTACACACTACTTTGTCTTAACTTGTAGCATCTATCTTAAAATGCCATCTCTTCTCTGTTTTTTTGGTCCAGGAGTGGGTCCTCCTCTGCTCTCCAGTCACCCCCTCTGAGCACAGTCGAGCTGGGGCTGGATCTGCCCCTCACATCCCCGCCACCCGCCACCAACCGCAGCCTGAGCTCATCCAGTAGCGGCCGAAAGAAACCATAGATTCAAGACTGTATTGTCTTATTTTAAAAATAATTTTTAAAGCAACAAGGATTTTTACATTGCTTCACATTACTAGATGAATATGTGCTGCATTTCTAACAAGACAAGGCATTTATAGAGCACATTTCGTACAAAGTACCATGGTCATTAAGTATAAAAACAATAGATAATTGATAATAATATTACATTGCGAGGTCAAGATGCTGTTGTTATTGTGTTGCTTATTTGATGTGTACACATGAACTCACTCAAATACAAATCACAAACTAAGCTAACCTCCCCCTCCCCCTATAGTTACCTTCATTAGGCCTTAATTATTAACCACCATGAATAATATAGTTAGCAGTACCATATTGCACTAGTATACAGAAGTAATTATCTGGTACCAGACATAATCTTTGATCCAATAAAAAACATCTTAATGAGTGACTTTTGGACATTGATATTTGAACTCATAGGGGAATGCACCGTTGTTGCTTGTTCCTCATATTTCACACGACAGGTCAGGTTTTGTTATGGTTGTCCCAGGAAACAGCAGAGGCCTATTGTTGTCTATGGGCCACACCTCTGCACCGCAGCTTAACAAAAGTGGCTCTAGGTTTGGAGTTTCACTGTCGCCTCCAACATGCTGCTGCTACTGCTCCTCAGCGCCTGCTTCACATCATGCCTCGCTCAGACCAGTAAGAAACCCATACTATCTCTCACTACACAATAGACAAATCAAACAGACAAATCTTTATCTATTGTAATTATTATTATATAAACATGGTTGAATTGGTGTTCTTCAGTGTTAAGTGATTTTAGGATTTTTAGGAGAGAAATGTGCTACATAATCATGGCAGTATGAAATACAATTATCCACTCTTTTACTCTTTTTGCCAATAAATTGAGGAAAAGTCATGTTTGGTAAATTGTGAGAAGAAAAAACGTAGAGAAGAACTTTATATATATATAAAAGAAATTATATATATGTATATA
>KN474491.1:0-31885 GCA_000787095.1 Periophthalmodon schlosseri
GGAACATTCCAGGCAAAGCAGTGACATTTCCATAGAGCTGGTGGAGCTGGTGATGTAGTCTGCACAAGTAAAGTTACATAGTGCAAGTTGGCCTGTCACGATAATTACTATATGGACTTATCGTTCAGTATATGAAAGTTGGAACAATATCTTTTGTGGGTCAGTCTTTATCGTGTGGACATTTACTTTGAACTACTGTGAAATTATTGGTTATTTTTGTCTATATGATAAGATTTAAACTTTAAAAGGTTGAATAAATAACTTCTAAGACTCATTACAGATGCAAACTAACTACGAAAGTGTTTCATTCTGCTGTTTATTTATTACACCTCATGGTTTTTTTTTGGACATGTAGACAGACTAATAATAAATTATTACTCAAACATGTGTGAGTGAAACAAAACAGATGGGGTAACAACATTCTACCACGGCTTAAACTCACAAGAGTCAATTTTGTGTAATATAGGAAAAATCAACAAAACAGGACACCTACAACACCGAAACCGAACCATGGACACTCGTATTGATCATGATGTGTGCGTCGTGTCACCTTGGTAACGGCTGAACGTTCCTCCATAGACACGCATGCAGTCTCACCCAGCGCAACGTCACGGCAAAGTATCACAGTGCTGTTTACATGTGCTCGAAATGGAAACGCAATGCCCAGAATGGCCCTTATCCGCCTCTTGCATGAATATATGAATATGAAAGACATGATTGGAAATACGCAGTGGACATTGTTTGGCCGAAATGAACAAATTAGTTTCTGTTCAGAATTTCAACATGCCATCTGCCCTTGTAAACTCGCCAGGCTACGCTCAATTGCATCACATAGAAGCCAGCTCGTATCGCTTCAAAGGAGGTGGTGATTACTGGAGTGCCTACACAAGTCAAGATCTCACAATAAAGCTAATTATAGACAGCTTGAAATGTCATGTAGAAAGAAAAAATATTTGTTGGGATGAGATCGGGAGAGAATGAGAGGGGGCAGAGGAGTAATTAAGCGTTGGGGATTTAAACAGACAAATTATCATATAAAATAGACAGTGACCTTTATGTAGAGCGCAGACGGGTGATTGAAAATGCAAAATGGTTTGAAATGGGAAATTCAACAGCTTCACAACAGCGTTTTTTGTTTAACGTGGGGATTTAGCACCTACAGTTGAAACTGGACGTTTACACACACTATGTAAAAAGACACATGTGCTTGTCTAAAAAAAATCCCTCTCTCATTATTCTGGCACTTAGCAAATAGAAATAATTTTGGTAATCATAATTGACCTAAAACAGGAAAAGTTTAGTTTGATTTCTTGTTAGACAGTGAGAAAAAAAGCGTATATGTCTTTTTGTAAAGTGTTTGTAAACTTCTGGTTTCAAGTGTATCTCACTACATGGACTAAAACATGAGCTGACAGACAGAATGTTACGATCTGAACACAGACTAAGTATCAGTGATATCTGAAGAGGTGTTCGGATCACTATTTATATTTTTCGAGCAGTGAAGCTAAGAGAAGGCTGTATGTTTACACAATCATCAAAAAAGTACCACAAATCATATATAATAGCTGCAGAAACTATATTTTTAAATAGTTTTTTAGACAAATTAATGATTTGTGAACTTGGCTGCAACGTTACATCAATTTGGAGTGATTCAATAGATTTAAAAAAAAAAAAAATTGTAGATACCGAGCATAGACTGTATATATAAATGGACATAGCTAATCTGCCAGCCGCCACGTTCCAAATAGGAAGTGAGCATGGGCGTACTTCCTGCTTCACTGACTATGGCTCCAATTCACTTTACATTGGAAAACTGTCGCCTCTCTCTGGAACTGCTGCTGTCAGTCTCGTCGTTTTGTCTTAAAATGTTCGTTTTGACCTGCTCTACATGATTCTGGTACTTTTATTTCGCTATTGTGTCCACAGATCAAGATATGAACTTTAATAAGAGACAAATTAGGCAACTTCTTTCCCCGAGGTTGCTCCCGCTAGCGTTAGCAACAGGTTTGATTGACAGCGTTGCTAAGCGCTCGCTCCCTGCTAAACCAGCGTTGCGGGCGGGAAGGGACGAAATTCTTGTACATCTAATTTGAGTTATTTGAGTTAAATGTAAAACGTCAACCCCTTTTTAAGTATTTTATTCAACACTCAATGCTCTCTGAAAACACTACCTCCTCCAAGTGCCTACATTAAGTCTCTATTATGACCCTCTCCCCTCCGCCCTCCTCCCCTCCGCCCTCCTCCCCTCTCGTCCCATATCGACACATGTTTAAAAAGCCTTTTGCAGGTGCACAGACTCTGGCCTGGGACACTTAGCCCACATTAGGCTGAGGTAAACAGGCCCTGCGCAGTCAGAGGGTCCCAGGGCACAGCGGAGGTTCAGGTGCGACTCAAATGACTGAAGCCGCGGCGTAGTGATTTAATGAGAGGGTTAATGGATGAGTAATTGGAGCATTGATTTTCTATGGAGCGGCGGCTGGATGGTAAATGTTATTCACCTTATTAGGGCATGTGCATTGGTATTCTGTCTAGTTGTAACCTCCCTAATAGAAATCTCACAACGGTTTGGACTTTTTGATGTTTTTTAAAGCAACTGCGTTTTGTTTTGCCCTTCTAGATACTGAGCTATACTTTAGCTCTAAGTATGCCAAAACCAGAGATCAGTCGATACAAGTGGAGCGGCAATATAATTTCTTTCATATAAACATAAGTAACAGTAGCAAAACTGATACAACCGTTTAATGTCATTGTTATTTATGCCTGAAGTAACAACAGAACAGTTTATCAGACGGGAGACATGTCAGACGCCTCATTTTTAAAGCCTTTTGTGCGTATGCAGCTCGTCATGTCAAAGGTGGCATTTATAAAAACAACTTTAACATGAGACATTACGCACGTCCATGCAAAGTCTGGAGCTGGCACACACGGTGTGCACTCAGAGACACGGCTCAGGTGAGGGAGCAGAGAGGAGCTGTGAGGAGAGAGAGTTTGAGGAAGTCAGATTTGGCGGAAACGGTTAATTTTGACTTTATTTGTAATATTTTACTTTATTAGAAATAGACCCAGAAACTAACTGAACTGTGAGCATTTAGTCACTATTTCTTTACAAAGTGCAGCATTACAGGGTCATAAAGATGAGTGTGTTCCATGTGTTCCATTGGCGCTGACGCTGAAGTGTCACGATCCCCGAGGCCTGACCGTGTCCTTTTATGAAATGATCTCTGGACACACGTCTGACCCTCTCCTCCAGCTGATCCACAGAGGAAGCACACGGCCAAAAGACAAGACACTGCGGTCACGCGCACTGTGCCTCTCCTCTCTCAAACCCTTGGATCTCCTCCGTGTGGCTACAGTGTGATCAAAACTTAACACATGTAAGTATGTATGTATCCACATGCACTCACAGACTGTTCACACACTCAAACGTCTGTGTGCACGTGAAGTGTGCACAAAGCCATATGAGAATTAAACAGCCTCTTTATAGACACTCCAAAACATTGTTTCAACAAAGCACTTACATGTATAAATGACAGGATTAATCAGGACACAATACGGAGGGTTTTATAAATCACAATATGTTTTCACTTACTTGAAATTTGGGTATTGTATTGTATTAAGTACAGTTTGACACATTCTTTTATAAATGAGGCCCCAGACTGGAGGCCTTTAGGTGTTTAGTGGACGAATTGGTCAATAGTGTCTTAGTTTGTATTAGTTGAATAAGATTATAAGGATTTATATGGGACAACAGCAGAAAGGAGCAGTTAGTGAGTGGGTGCGTTAGCTGAAGATTTGTTTTTTTTTAAAAGCAGATTAAACTTATGATTCACATTCCATCTGTCTTTATATACATTGTTTCCTAGTACACTGCATAATTAGTTGTTTTGGCACGAGCTCCCGTGCAGGTGTAGTCTTGTGAGTGCAGTTTGAGTCAGTTAGACATAAAAATGCGTAATAGTTTTTAGAGCTTTTGCCACGGCCCCTTTTTAGTCGACCGAGGATTAGTTTAGTTGACTTCAGCCCAAATATTGACGTGCCTACATTGACCAGTAAACATGGCCCTTTTTACATCAATGCATAGGTCCACACAATGTAACCAATACCCAATCCAGCGAATCTCTCTATCGGCAACAATTTGTGATCCCATGTTACCTCCCGGTTTTGTCACCAGTCTTATGCACGGATGATTGCTTACTTGTCTAAAGCTTACATCGGCTTATTCACCTTGTTCTATAGACCTCACAGTGCAGCGGGCTCCTGATGCGAGCCAGGTGGTGTATAGTCATCCCTGTTCCGAGCGCATGCAGACACAGGTGCGCTTGTTTTGTGCCAAATGACGGCCCCGCGGAGCGCGGATTTAATAGTGGTGTGGAAGTGGAGCCGGCGCCAGGCGAGGTGTGCCGGTTATGGATCGATTCACGGAGAAGCGCACACATTTTTACACAAATCATCATCGAGCAGTGAAAACATAACGCCGCAGAGGAGCAGAGGAGCTGAAAACACGGCGCTGGTTAAAGCTGTGATGGATTTGTCTACGCTCAAACACACATGCGTCTCAATCTGCCTGTTAGGATTGCATTGGTATCATTGGCATTTACTGTAACTAAAAATGAACTTGGAACGCCCCAGTTTTTGTTTATAGAAAGGGTAGACTTGACATTTCAACCAAGCGCCAAGGACAGAGTGAAGAGTTGTGTTTGGTAAATAAGTGAAATGGGTGCACAATTTGGAGTTTATGTTTAAAGGTTCTATATACCGCCTCAAAAACATACCTGGAGTTGTGTTTTGTTTTTACACATGTTTGAGTAACCCTGCATTATTAGGCTGCTGCATCCCCAAAGCTCAAAATGCTCTGTTCCACCTTGTGATGTCATGAAGCCGTAGTTTTCAAGATAACAGCTTCAGTTTACCTTTTGTTTAGTAGAGATGGGCAGTTCCAGGGCTGAAATGATCCAAATGATTCTAGTGAAGGTGTATGGAGTTTAAAAACACAGTGTAGCCTAAATATGCAGGGTTTGTGTGTAAAACATGTGTGAATGAAACAAAACTCCGGGGTGTTTTTGATAAGGAACAACATTCTTACATAGTTCAGAAAATATCAGAATATAGGCCCTTTAAACGGTTTCAAATTCATCTTTTGTTTAACTCTTGATGATGCAAGCTGGACTAAGTTAAGCGGTTGTTTTACATAATCATATGTACCTTTGTTTAGTTTTCTGTTAGTATAACTATTGGATGCATGTATCTGTTACCATGCATCAGTCTTGTGTATTTATTTTGTAAAGATGAAAAATATCAATCATTTTTGAACAATCCTTACAGTATTTTCATGCAGTGTATAGTCCAATGTTAATAGTTTAAAGGCAGTTTTACTGTCACTTGATTGTCTCCATGGAGATATTATTGCTTTACCTGGAATGTTCCATACTCCGGCATTAAATCTATCTCCATGGAGATACGCAGGTGACTTGTAACCGCTTACAAATTACATGTCAGATCTGTGGAGAGGCAACCCTGCTCACAAAAAGAATGCGGGTTTTTTATGGCAATAATAATTCTAATTTAATGCCATTCTGTGGAACATTCTAGGGAAATTATTAACATCTCCATGGAGACAAGCAAGTGGCAAATGTCCCTACAGAAAAGTTGTGGTACACCTTGAACCGTTTTTCTATTCTTTACAAAGGTGTTAGACTTGATTCTTGTCTCAACCCACCAAGTAAGTTTCAATGGACTTGATTGACAGACACCTTTAATCAGTTGGCGTTGTCACTTTAAACAACATACTTGAACCATAATGAATCTAGTTGCACTGAAACCTTTGTGCTGTTGTTCTGCCCATACAGTATATTTTGTATATATTTAGTCAAAGTCAATGTTTTACTTTTATTTATCTTATTAAAGAGGGGGTATTTTACTTCTATGGGGTATTAATTATAAAAACATAACATATTAGATCACCATGTTACCTTTTATTGCTGCGTTCGCCAAAAACAACGTATTAACATGTTTTATAAGTTTCACTTTTGTTTTTGACGCTCTTTTGAGTCTCCACTCCCTTTGCTCCCCATGTTAAGTCGCTCCCCCTTCAGAGCGCTATTACATTACAGTCAGCGTGAACTAATTAGCCTACTGCACATCGCATCAGGTTTGTGAAGTTGTGTACAGTTTAGTAGTTTTGTAGCATGTTCTTAAATTGTCGTGTGGGAGCATGGGTGACGTAGACTTGTGGGCGGAGCATTGGACAGAATCTTACATTTAACTGTGGGGAGGGTTTTAATAGGGCCCAGGAGAGATGGCTAAAATACTCAAACATGCACGAATGAAATCTAAAACCTCTTCAGGCATGTTTTTGATGAAGGAACAACATTATAACATGGCAGAAGGGTCAAAAAAGCAGATTTTGCATAGTACCCCCTCTTTAATACTTGCCCTTATTTTGATTTTGATTTTATAATAGCTTATATGTTTATTATTCATTGTTTTATGTTGCAATACATCACCGAAGCAAGTTTTTAGTTTGTGGATAGTGTTCACCAACAACAATAAAACTCAGACTGTGTATACAGATATCTTTGCACAAAAAGTACAAAGTTTTTCCAGTTTGCCCTTTTTAGTTTGGTTTATGAACTTTTATTGGCGAGAATTTCTGATTGGCTTTAGATTTTCTCCCAGATCCTACTGCAAACTCCAAAGGAGCGACTTGTACTTTTGGTTCAAACTCTGGAGCCAAAATATTGCATTGGTGCTTCCTGACAACATCCTGTACCATCTCGGCCTTTCTCTTGTTTCTTATTATAAACACTGCATTGAAAGTTCTTGTTGTTTTTCTGCACGGTTTCACTACAATGAGGAGAGAGCAGATTAGGAGAAGCTAGCCAGGAAACAAAGGCGCTCGCAGGCACACGCACAATGCCTGTTACGATACATTCAGGGCACTGGAGTGCTGTGGTTTTTTATAGCGCCTGCACTGTATGTAGATTCATGCTTTATTTCTGTTTGCTTTGTGTCAGGGATGAGGAACGTCTTGTGGGAATGTACTAAACAGGTGGTGTTTGGTGCATAACATTTCTTGACAGGAAATGCTCCAGCTGAGATTTTCTTTAATGAAAAAGACATATTGGTGTAAAATTGCAAAATGAATCAATATGGCATGAAATTAAAGTCTGAAGGATTTAGTCATGTTTAGACTGCAAACTAGCAAACCTGCATTGTTTAAGATCACCTCATTCAATTGATATTTATAGGTTTCAGGTGATGTTAATGCAGGACTGTGGCTAGAAGTCTTCAAATGGCTCCCACAGCAGAAGAAAATCAGATGACAGAAACACATACATAAATATCCAGCTTTGACTTTGCATCCCAACTGTTGGTTTCCATGACTAAATACTAGAGATAGAGCGATATGTCTGTTGGCCAATATATCAGGCCGATATTTGCACTTTTTAGCGCATCAGCTATCGGCCTTAAACCTCCAACAGTAGCTTTTATTTTGTTTGGGTTGACTGGCTGTCTAAAGAATACACACTACAGACGGGCAATACCAGAATTCTTGGTATTGATACGATACCAAGTACTTTGAGGGGGGTCATTTTTTTCGATACCAATACTCGATTGTGGTCTAATCTTAAGGGTGAAGGGATTCAAATAAATATTTATAAACAAAAGGGCTTCAAATAGTCTCTAAAGGACAAACATCCTGACACAGATGGATCCGTAAAATGTGCATATTCTAATTAGCATTGGTATTTGCACAACACTATCAATACCCACATTTGCACTGAGTCAGTATCGATATATTGATGTTTTGATCTCGATACTCCCATCATGTGGTAAAAAAAAGTTTGTGGATGAATTTGTACTCATTTAAAATGATGTAATTTAGGGAAAATGATCAAAATCATCCCTACATATCAGCCCAAAATATTGGCCATTGGTTTCTCGGGATTCTAAACAGTTGGTATCGGCATCGGCCATGAAAAAAACCAAACAAACATATGGGTCGATCTCTATTGAATACACATATTTAAGGTAAATTACTAATATTGTGCTTTGCTCTTGCATTTTCTCAAACATAAACAAGTTAGTTAATAAATCCCTTGTTAGATCATGTTTTTTCCACCTGAAACATTAACCCTAACCCTAACAATTACGTTCACTGTAGCAGCCACTTTTCCGCCTGGATAAAGAGAAGCTTGTACCATCTTATTCACATCACTTAACATTCAAATACTAATGATACCACAGCCATATAGTAAATGATGTTTTTTTCCTTTGTCCCCGTGCAGCCTCTCAGATCAGACTGCCTCAGCTCTGTGTATTCTCCCATTCATCACTGATCACATGTGGGGCTCTGACATTTGAGTGCAGTGGATAATGAGCATCCTGGTGACCTAATGTGCACACCGCGACGTGCACACCGCCGCGTGCACACCGCCGCGTGCACACCGCCACGTGCACACTGCTGCGAGCGTGCACGTGACCTTCCCATTGGCTTCTGGAGAATGCCGCTCCAGTGTAAACAAGCCAGCGCACTAGACACAGTGTGTTCCTGGAATGAATGGCTTTTCAACTGTGCCAGTGTCTAAAGATGACCTCAGGAAAATGTTTATATAGTGATTATTTCTCATTGCTTTGGGATGGCCTTTCGTCCTTGGGCAAGATACTTCACCCATGTTGTTTGTGTTAAGTTATGTTATGAATGTGTAGTGATGAGACTGCGATTAGTGGTGTTTATTGTAGAGGTGATAATGTCATACATTTCCCCACTGATAAAATTGTACTTTGTCATGAAATATTCACTAGGTAAATTCCCAAATATTGACCCTTATAATTTCTATTATTGACTAGACCCTAAAACTCATTGTACTACAACAAAACTCTGCATTTTAACAATATCCATTTAAGTGGCTCCCATTTAGTGGTCACGATACTAAAATTTCAAACTCGACAGTAAGTTAGAGATATTCCAGGCCGATATTTGCACTTTTTAGCGAATCGGCTATCGGCCTTAAATCTTCAGCATAGGCCGATATTTTGTTTTGGCCAACCTGCTGCCTAAAGAGTACACACAAAGCTTTACCTGTTGAAGGTTTGTGGTAAAAAGGGACTGTAGGTGAGTTTTTTGTAAATTAAAAGTACAGAATTTGGCGAAAATAATCCAAATCGACCCTACATATCGCCCCAAAAATATTGGCAGAGCTTATCGGCCATTGGTTTCTCCATATTCTAGACAATCAGTATCGGCATCGGTCATGAAATAATCTATATCGGTCCATCTCTACACGAAGGATAAATTCGATACTCAATACCGATTCTGATACCACAATGATGATTAAAAACACTCTTTATTTAGACAATACGATGCCATTTTCAACATGAAATCTTTTATATTACCACGTGTCCTTATATCTGTGCAATCGTCTGGGTAGGTTCCATAGTGGTCCATGGGTGTATACTAGTCTATGTGGTCTTATACTTGTTCTGATCTAGATCATTCTAAAGCTATTCAGGAAAGGTTCATTTTTGTGTGTCTTGTCATGCCTGTGAATGTGACTTTTTCGATCGTATCTAGTTTTGATACTAGTTTTAGTTTTGATTTGTATGTGATTTTCATTACTTGACAACCCTAGCCTATAATACAATGTCGTGATGTCATCTGAAACCCCATATCTGACGCATTACCCTCCTCCTCTCCTCCTCTGTCCTGTCCTGTGATGGAGAGGCCGCTCTTCTGTCGCTATTTAACTGAAGGATTCACTGTCACTGCTCGTCCCACTGGCTCAAATGATACTTCCCTGACACCTGCTCCTTTTCCATGTGGATTTATGGAGGTGGGGTCGGCCGATCGGACAGATTTAAACGGGGAGCTGTGATATAAACCAAATATGGGTCAGAGCGGTGCCAGCTTCGGTCAGCGCGAGTGTGAAGAGGATTAGAACTCATTTACACCAGTGAGAAGTGTGAATGAACTGCAGAGGTGACACAGATCTGGAATGTCATATTAATGGATTTTACGCACCACTCATTCAAGAATGTTTGCATAATCCTGGATTATTAGGTCATCTTTTTTTCACTTGATGTATTCTGATGTAATACAAACCAGGCCTGAACCAGCACTAAACCAGGACTAGTTTAAGACTTAACTTAGGCTCAGCTGGACTAGTGAACTCATCCTCTGGTCTCTCTCTCTCTGTGATGTCACTTCCTGCTGGGTGTATTCTGTTTGCGAGTTGTTTTTCTAGCTGTAGGCCTGTCGCCATAACATATTTTGAAGTTCGATATATTGCTGAAGTAAATATAGACGATAAACGATAATACTGAAACAAATTCATGCCACTGACACAATAACCAAAGAGCAGATTTAAACCACAAAAACTATTCTAAATGTGCAATATCGTTAAAAAATCATGAGCTGCAATAAATAAACAGCAGAATGAAACACTTTAGTACTTAGGGTTAGGGTTAATCAAATACTTTCTAACTTCCTTGCACACAGTTGGCACTTGGTTGTTTCCTTAAACCCCCGGAGCCCTATCCAGCTCCCAGTCGCTTAGTATTCCGTCGATTTAAACCCTTCTCGCTAGCTTCAGCCTGAGCTAGCCTAGCCGACTAGCATCATGGCTGGGCCTTCCTCCGCTTCTATCCTGCTCAGGTTGTCATATGTGGAGTCAGAACCCGGGCTCCTTTACTGACGACAGGGATAGTTGTGTGAAGTGTAGTAGTGGCAGTTTTGGAGGCCGGGGTTACAGAGTTAGAAACCCAGATCAGCTCATTGGAGACCCTCTAGACTTGAACTTTATGTGAAAATGGATGCGCGTTAGTCCTGGACACATCTGCTGCCTGTCTGTCCTGGTTTAGTCCTGGTTTAGTCCTGGTTTAGTCCATGGGAGTGGATCTCTCCTTCACTGTGTTTCTCCTCGAGGTTCATAGTTTTCACATTTGTTTTAGTTTTTGCTTGCCGAGAAGGAGGTTCTAAGGACGGATGATGTTCTGGGACAGTTGTCTTGGTTTAGTCCATGGGGGCAGATCTCTCCTTCACTGTGTTTCTCCTCGAGGTTCATAGTTCTCACATTTGTTTTAGTTTTTCCTTGCCGAGAAGGAGGTTCTAAGGACAGATGATGTTCTGGGACAGTTCTCCATTTGCTTGTTTCTGTGAATGTTGGTTAATCTTGTCTGTTATTGACCAGTGTCTGTTTCACTGTTGATCTTCTAACTTTCAGTTGGTGAAATCAATGATCTTGTTGAGCCCTAAGAGGCAACTGCTGTAATTTTAGGCTTTACAAAAATATGAATTAAAACTGAAAACTGGCAGACTACAGACTACTGATCATCAGGTATAATTTTAGGCTTTACAAAAATACATTGAATTAAAACTGAAAACTGGCAGACTACAGACTACTCATCATCAGGTCATAACAAGGCCAGGACTAAACCAGGTCTATCCCAGGACTAGAGATCATCAGGTCATAACATGGCCAGGACTAAACCAGGTCTATCCAGGACTAGACCAAGGACTAGCCTAGACTGCTGAAAACTGGCATTCAGGACGGATTAACATGACATGAATGGAAAGCAGGACTACTCTAGATCAAAGTTCCCCTCTCACTCTCTTTTTTTCTTTCTTTCTCTCTTCCTCTTTAACTTTCTCTGTCTCCCTCTGTTTTCTTTTTTTCTTTCTTTCTTTTTTTCTCTCTTCCTCTTTAACTTTCTCTGTCTCCAGCTCTGTATCTCACGTTCAACTTTCAATTTCTTCTCCCTCGCCTCTCTCTCCCTGCCCTCCTCTTCTCTCTCTCTGTCCTACTCTCTTCCCAGCATGCTATTCTGGTCTCTTCTCCCTCTTTTCCCTCTCCCTCCCTGCCCCCCTCTCCTCACTATCTCTCCCCTACTCTCTTCCCAACATTTTGTATCTCATGTTCAACTTTCAGTTTCCTCTCCCTTGCCTCTCTCCCCCTGCCCCCCTCTTCTCTTTCTCTCTCTCTCTGTCTGTCCTACTCTCTTCCCAACATTCTATTCTGGTCTCTTCTCCCTCTTTTCCCTCTCCCTCCCTGCCCCCCTCTCCTCACTATCTCTCCCCTACTCTCTTCCCAACATTCAACTCTGCATGTCTAATCCCTCTCCTCTCCCTCCCTGACCCTCTCTCCTCTTTCTCATTCCCCCCCACTCGCTTTCTCTCTTACTCTCTCTCCCCTCCTGTCCCCCTCTCCTCTCTCTCCCTCTCCTCTCTCTCTCTCTCCCTCCCTCCTCTCTCTGCCCCTCCCCCTCGTCCCAACATTCAACTCTCCGTCTCTTCTTCCTCGTGTCTCTCTCTCTGCCTCCCTGTCCCACTCTATTCTCTCTCTCTCCCTCTCTCCCCTCCCTGCCCTTCCCTGTCTCTTCCCAACATTCATCTCTCTATCTCTTCTCCCTCTTCTCTCTCTCCCTCCCTGACCCCCTCTCCCCCTCTCTCTTTCCCCCTCTACCCTTCCTGTCCCCTCTCCTCTTTCTCTTTCTCTCTCTCTCTCTCTCTCCCCTACTCTCTTCCCAACATTCAACTCTCCATCTCTTCTCGTCTCCTCTCTCTACCTCCCTGACCCCCTCTCCTCTTTCTCACTCTCTAACCCCTCCCCACTCACTTTCTCTCTTACTCTCTCCTCAACATTCAACTTTGCATCTCTTCTCCACCTCCTCTCTCTCTCGCTCTCCCTCCCTCCCTGACTCCCTCTCCTCTTTCTCTTCCTCTCTCTCTCTCTTACCCTCTTCCCAACATTCAACTCTTCGTCTCTTCTCCCTCTCCTCTTTCTCTCCGCTGTTCAGTACATGCAGCGTTTTGCTCTCTGCGTTCGTTATGGCTGGCAATGAGTTTGGCAGCGACCCATAGCTGTGTTGTTCTGCTATTTTCTCCTCCTAAGCTGCCGGGAGGAGAGGGGGAGGAGACGTGGAGCGGAGGGAGCCAGTAAATAACAAAAAAAAATGGAGGGATTGGAGGAGAGGAGACCAGAGGGGGGAGGGTGTGGTGTTGTGGGTATGTGCGAGTGAAGGCAACAATGGCATTACAAGAATTGGCACCATGATGGCATTAGCAGATTAGTGCTTCCTCCGACCAGGGACCTCATGTAATTCTTTCTGTGAATAGAGAACTTTGATACAGGCTGCAGTGGGATTGGCAGCACTGGAATTGGGATAATTTTAGTTTTTTTTCAACACATTTCCAACAGCCAACTCTTGAAATGTGTTTTTTTGAGTCAGTGCATACAAGTATTGTCCAAACTTCTGTGTTGAAGAGTTAAAGGTGAACTAAGTAAGTTTTTATGCTTGAAAAGTTAGCTCATCTGCTAGTCTCTCAATATATCTGCTAAAATACCTTGAAACCATGCATATGTACTATGACTGGGCTTGCCTTTCCACGGATCTGACCTCTAACTGTAACCTTGGAGATGGAACAAGTTTAATAAATTGTAGTTAAAGCAACAGCATCTCCAAGTGATGAACTCCCCAACTGAAAATGCATTTACACAATACACCTTTAAAGAAGACCTATTGTGGTTGTGTCTGCTATATCGTTATAATCTATGACACCTGTGGATCATTATGTTATAATTTGCACATTTCAAATCACAATATTCATCTTAAACAACTTAATAAAAGAAACAAGTCCACTGATGTTCTGGTGCCCAATGGGAGCTCGGCGCTTCTGATGGATAGCTGCAGATCAAGCTAGTGAGCTGTGTTTTTTTTTTTTTTTCATTTGCACCAATATTACTATGCAACACTGCCGAATCCTACGGCTATCACCGATTAAGAAAATAAAATTGGAGAACGAAGTAAGAACAGAGCGAGGGGTTGATCGGCAAAATGGCGTCTTGAAAATAAGTGATTAAAGATCATTCAAAGTGAGTAAATGGTGAGGGGAAACTACTATAACATGGGTAAAAGCCTGAAAATTTAGCATAATAGGTCTGCTCATTGGATTTTTCTTTTTATCACAATACAACATAAATGATATGGAAATCTGGCTTCTACCGGATCTGAAAGCCACCAGTGAAATATCCATAACACAAAAGCATTCTCCATTTAAAGTAATTTGTCTCACCTGCAGCCTGTAGGGTACATTATTGATGGAGACACAGGTCCAGAGGTGAGAAGTTGAGTCCCAGATGATCCAGGACCAGTTTACTCAGGGCATCTGTGACTATGGCTTCTCATTGTGTTTGAATGTTTGATGGAGACTAGATGGTGCTTTACTTGTCTGAATTGAACCAGACACATGAACAGAAGTGGCAGAGATTTTTGCACTTTGGAGCATATGTCTGCTGCCTACAGGAGCTGTAACTCATGTCATGTTTAATTCACATTTGTGTTACATTTGCATTTCTTTCACTCGGCTCGCTTGTGGAATGTGTGTGTGTTTGTTTCCGAGGAGGTATTGTTCGAGCCACTTGAATAGAGTTTGTTTTGAAGTCTTTGCCACTGAAATAGGAAAGGTTTCATGCCTTTTGTTTGGCTAATTCGCTGTTAAATGTTCACCATTGTTTTGCAAAGGCATGGTTAAACTGACATCAGATGAATGAGACAGATCTGTTATTTTTACCTTTTCACACTGAATAAGAACCAAAACAAAGACTAAACAAAGGACTAAACCAAGCACTAAACCAAGGACTAAACCAGGTCTAAGCCAGGAGTAAACCAAAGACTAAACCAGGACTAAACCGGGACTAAATCAGGACTAAACCAAGCACTAAACCAAGGACTAAACCAGGGCTAAACCAAGGACTAAACCAAGGACTAAAGCAGGATTAAACCAAGGACTAAACCAGGACTAAACCAGGACTAAACCAAGTACTAAACCAAGAACTAAACCAATACTAAATCAAGGATTAAACCAGGACTAGACCCAGGTCTAAAGCAAGATTAAACCAGGACTAAAAACAAAGAACTGACCAGCTCTAACCAGGACTAAACCAAATACTTAACCACGACTAAACCAAGAATGAAAACAGAATAAAACCAAGACTAAAACAGGATTAAACCTGCACAAATCCAGGACTAAATCCAGGACTAAATCAAGATTAAATTGTTACTAAATCAGCACTAAATCAGGACTAAACCAGGACTAAACCAGGACTAAACCAGGACTAAACCAGGACTAAACCAGGACTAAACCAGGACTAAACCAAGTACTAAACCAAGAACTAAACCAATACTAAATCAAGGATTAAACCAGGACTAGACCCAGGTCTAAAGCAAGATTAAACCAGGACTAAAAACAAAGAACTGACCAGCTCTAACCAGGACTAAACCAAATACTTAACCACGACTAAACCAAGAATGAAAACAGAATAAAACCAAGACTAAAACAGGATTAAACCTGCACAAATTCCAGGACTAATCCAGGACTAAATCAAGATTAAATTGTTACTAAATCAGCACTAAACCAGGACTAAACCAGGACTAAACCAGGACTAAACCAAGGATAAAATTGTGACAAATTTAACCCCAAACCAGGTCTACACCAGGACTAAAAAGTTCTCACTAACGTATTGACATGGTCTGAAAAAAATAGCATATTGTCACAGGAATGACACAAATGTACTATGTAATACTGTAAAAGAACAAGAAGAAAACAGCTCAAATCTTAAAAGAAAGAGCCCCCAATAAACACTCACCCCCCAAAATAATGTTCCATCTATCATTTAGTGAACGGGTGAGTATAGTAATTATGACAGGTCGGCTTGTAAATATTTACAATCTTTTTAGTTTATAAAATGCCTCTTAAACGTGACCCTGGTTCATATTGACCCAGTTTGCGTGACTCGTCCGTCTCTCTGTCACTCAGCTCTGTATAATTGATGTTCTCTCTTTTACATTCTCCACAGATGCCACACATATGGCCACACTTGATTGCATTAGTGGTGAAGGCTGAACTCGGCTCAGTTGGAAGTGCATTTTCCAATAACCGTACACTATTCCGCTGGAAAAATCTCCGGGATAAAACGGTATAGCGGACATCTCCTTTTCAGATGTCATCGCGTCAAGTTGTACCACGGGCAGCACCTAAAACGGGATTATAGTGTTCAAAATGGAGATGTAATAACAGAGAAAGGGGAGAAGGATAAGGGGAGGGAGTGACAGAAGGATGGCAGGGGCCCAATGGAGGGAGGGCGGTGTGAGAGGAGGAGGGGGGCACTGGGGGCCTTTCTGGGCAGCAGTCCATGCTCTTGTCTCTCTCTCTCCGGCTTCTTTCCCTGGCACATCCTCTCTTTCTCCCTTCCCTTCCCAAGGCTCTATCTCCTCTATCTCACCTCTCTCTTTTTATCTCACTCCCCTTTCTCCTCCTCTTTTCCATCACTGTCTCTCCCTGGCACATCCCCATTTTCCTTCCTCTCCTCTCTCTCTCTCTCCCTTTTTTGCCCTAGAACATTACCTCGCTCTCTCTCCCCCCTCCCCTCTCTCTGGCCCATCTCCAGTACATGCACATTGTCAGCGGAGTGTAAACCGCAGACGCTCTCTCTCTCCCTCCTCTCTTCCCCGTCTCCACATCCTCTCCCAACTTCTCCCTCCCTCCTCCTATCTGTCACTTCTCTTCCCCCTTTCACAGGCCTGGACATCCCTCTCCCTCTTCTCTTCGCTCCTGTTTTCCCCCATCTTTCTTTCTCTCTCACGCTCTCTCTCCTCTTCCTCATCTCCCTCACGTATCCCTCCATCCCTCGCCCTCCTCTCTCCCCTCTCCTTCGCCACTCCCTCCCTCTTCCTCTCCTCTCTTCCTGTCTTTTCTCCAGCACATGCCCATCTTCAGTGGAGTGTGAACCACAGGCACAGGGCAGTTCAGCCCCAGGCGCTGCTGCTGTGGCTCCGGCCCCAGCTTCTCTTCATTCACATTCACTCTTTTTCCTCTGCACCCGTCACATCTGCTCCTCTGCACCTGTCCCCTCTGCACCTGTCACATCTTTCTCATCTACACCTGTCACATTCCTCCACACTGGTCATATCTACCTTCTCTGCACCTGTCATATTTGGGTCTTTGTTGCCTTTGTCTTCTGGCTCATCTGCACCTGTCACCTCTGTCTCCTCTTTACCTGTCATATCTGCTTCCTCTGCACCTGCCATATCTGTCTTCTCTGCACCTGTCACATTTGCTTCATTGCCACCTGCGTCTTCTGTCTCCTCTACACCTGTCGTGCCCATCTCATCTGCACCTGTCATGTTTGTCTCCTTTGCACCTGTCATATCTATCTGCTCTGCACCTGTCACGTCTGTCTCATCTGCACCTGCCACACTCCTCCACACCTGCTTTCTCTGCACCTGTCATGCCTGCTTCATTTGCACCTGCCACACTCCTCCACACCTGCTTTCTCTGCACCTGTCATGCCTGCTTCATTTGCACCTGCCACACTCCTCCACACCTGCTTTCTCTGCACCTGTCATGCCTGCTTCATTTGCACCTGCCACACTCCTCCACACCTGCTTTCTCTGCACCTGTCATGCCTGCTTCATTTGCACCTGCCACGCTCCTCCACACCTGCCATCTCTGCTTTCTCTGCATCTGTGACGTCCGCTTCATCTGCACCTGTCTCATCTGGCTCTTCTTTCGCACCTGTCACATTTGCTGACTTTTGCAGCTGTCACACATTAGCCCCTTGTCACATCTGCTCATACATCTGCTCCTCTGCACCTGCCACATCGGACCGCTCTGTCACCTGTGCTTTCTGTCACATTTGGTTCATCATCACCTGTCATCACCTGTCTCATCTGCATCTGTCACTTGTCTCTCCTTCGCACCGGTCACTTCTGCTTCCTCTTCTCCTGTCAGACATCTGCCTCCGCTGCACCTGTCTCTGAACCTATCCCATTGGCCTTTCTTCACCCTCTTGTCTGCACCTGTCACATCTGTCTTCTCCGCACTTGTCAACTCTGCCTCACCTGCACCTGTCACACTCTTCTACACCTGTCATGTCTGTTTTCTCTGCACCCTTTCGATTGTACATAAATAATCACCTCCATGTGTGATGATTGTTCCATGATAAAGCTCACACACACACGGCCTTTTCGATCTTCTGAAGGACGTGTGGACAAATTCAAACTGCCAGAAGTCCACCTATTGCAAGTTTTAGTGCAACAGATGCAATACCTGATTTAGATATTTCATACCTTTGCTCTTTTTAATAGTCTGGCCTACCATTGAAGTAAACGCGTGCCGTGGTAAGTATATACGTAATGCCGACAGTTAACGCCTCTCTTCACAGCTCATTCACATATCAGTGCAGGTCCAGTAACGTGTACAGCCACTATTGGTAGTTTTCTGATTCAAAAAAGTGATGATGTCGTACACTCAGATGGGGGGAAAGAGCCAGTTTTTCCTGGCATTGTACTTTGTCATGAAATATCCAAAATCTAAACGCACAAATGTTGAACCTGACCATTTCTATTATTGATTAGACCCAAGAACTCACTATTACAACACAAATCTGCATTTTAACAATAGTCGTTTTAGCTGCCCCCATCTGTATTAAGTAATATTGGCCTATAGAATGTTGTGATGTCATCTGAAACCCAGCAATGGTCACTTTACAGTTGGCCAGTGTAAGAGAAAACAGGTTGTTTATGTGAGGTAGCTTACAGTAGCTAAGCGCTAATCAATGTGAAAGAAGGAAAAGTAGCTTCGAAACGGACACATTTGCAGAACTCACCCCTCAGAGAGGCTACCTCGCAGATCCCTGACTCCAAAGTCCATATAAAGAATATAATCCAGCATGTCAACAGCAGAAGTGCGTGTGTCCTCTGTCTATGGCGACAGACACTGATAAAAACTAGCAGTATCTTTGTCGCTGGTGTGATCTGTGCTCAAGTTTTATTCTAGAGTCAGAAGTTTATCTCAGACACAGGAGCATTTATAGCCAGCGCTGCCTCAAAGCAAATGGTGAGAGCGCGCTGGTGTAAACAAGAACGCGGGACTCTGGGGCTGCGTTCAGGTGCAGTACGGCGCCACAGACTCGCAGACAAACTACTCCGCAGATAAATACTGATGCGGCGCCACTAGGGATGGGACAAGAAACAATAACATCGTTTATCGTGATAAATAGGGTAGACAATAATCATTTGTGGGACATTTTATATAATCGTGATAATCGCCAACAAAAATAACCTTACCTTTATATCAAGAGAAAGTGCACAAACAAGCTACTTATCCATTATCTTCTGTTTTAGATCATTGTTGTTTTCATTTAAGACAGGGCGACAGTAGCTCAGCGGTTCGAATCCCGCTCTCGATGTAAACGTCATTGGTCGAGCAGTCAAATCCACTGACCCACAGGTTGGCGGTGCGATTCCAGCTCCCACAGATGAATGCTGTTGTTGTGTCTTTGGGCAAGACACTTAACCCCCCTCTTCGCCCCCATTGTGTGAATGTGTAAATGTAAAGCGCTTCGAGTGCCTTGAAGGTGGAAAAGGGCTATAAAGAAATGTAGTAGTTTAAATATGGAACCTATTCATAAAACTGAAATTAAAATTAATCATATCCATAACATTTTTAACTGTCAGCAACTTTAATAATTAGCGTGATATTATCGTTAATTGCAGTTATTATTTTGGCCATGATAATCGTGACACAAAATTTCAATATCGTCTCATGCCTCGGTGCCACATAATAAGACATTTATGGTTTAAATATCAGTAATATAGAGAGTCTAACCGATATATCGATCGGCCCCTAGTGCCTATTTAATGAAATAAATGAAGAAAGGAGCTGAAGTATCATTAAAAGTACCAAAAAGCAGACCACAAATTGAACAGGCCCTGAGATGTATTTGATGAGACCAGTGTGTTCTGTACATTCTAACGCGAGTTCTCTGAGTGGACGACCCTCTGCTCGAGCTTCCCTTTACAAAACTTCACCTTAAAATAACTGTTCGAGCGACAACACTGAGCCCCACAGGCCAATGCCGCAGCTATTTAAGGAAACCCAAATATTCACATGTCCAGAAAATGAATCATGTCCCTCATTCAAGTGCCAATTAGATCATCCACCCCAGTGCCTCCTCTCTTCTCTCACTCCTTCTGTCTTCCCTCACTTCTGTTTCTTTACCTCCCTCTCTCTCTGGTCTCTCCACCCTCTTCTCTCTCACGCACCTCTCTCTCCCTCTCGCTCTGTCTTTCTTCCCTCTCCATTCTTCCTTCTCCCATCTCTTACTCCCTCTCTTACTCCCCCGTCTCTCCTCTCCTCATCCCTCTCTCTCTCTTATCCTCTCTACTTTTCCACTCTCTCCTCTCCCTCATCTATTCCTGGCCTCTTTCTCTCTCTGTCTTTACTCCTCCCTTTCTCCTGACTCACTCTCTCTCCCTGTCTCTTCTCTCTATACCTCTCCCTTTCTCCTCTCCACTTTTCCGCTCTCTCTCCTCTTCTCCCTCTATTCCGGCTCCTTTCTTCCACTTTCTTTACCCCACCTTTTCTCCTGAGACTCTCTCTCTCTCTTCTCTTTCTCCTCTCTATACACCGCCTCAGTCCAATGAACCTCTCCTCTCTCTCTTTTCACCTCTTCCCTTTTTCTCCACTCTCCCTTTCCATCTCTTCTCTACCCCTCATTTCTCTCTATCTCCTCTCCCTCCTCTCTCTCTTTCATCTCTCCCCTCTGCCTTTCTTCTCTTGCTTTCCTGCCCCTCTACATATGTCATCTCTCTCCCCATTTTAGCTAATCTCTCTTTCTAAACGATAAACGATAATATTGAAAGTACTTTATGCCACTCATCCCAGTAAACCCTTTTTAAATAGACAGTATCATTAAGAGGCCTGAGCTGCAACAAGTAAATACAAGAATGAAGCAATAACTAGCAATAGAAGTCACTCATTTTAACTTTTTATACTTTTACAGCTCAGATGTTTTTGTATTAAAACAAAAATACCCCAAATCTTCTTACTTCTACAAAGAAATGGAAGCTGGGACAATATATTCTGAACGATAATTCGATATAGTAATGATCATGACAGGCCTACTCCTCCCTTCCTCTCTTTTATCTTTCCCCTCTTTATACCTTCACTCCTCCCCCTCCCTCACTCTCTCATTTCTATTCCGTGTCCGTAGGTCCAGTCTTCCTTGCTCATTAATTTCCTGCGTGTCTGTCGGTCTCTCGTCTGGCTCATTTAATTATTTCATCTTGGTCAGTGCAGTTGGACAGCTTCAGACGACTGGCCTTCTGTGGTCCATCATACGCCGAACAATCGCGCTAAGTGGATTTAAATTGGGTTTGTAGTTCTATTAAAGTTAGTCAAACCAAAACTTGTGTACCTGGAAAGATGCTTTGACCGATGGCTTTGGCAGGTTTGCTGGTCTGTCAGCAAGATTGCTCAAAATATAAGGGCTGTTACGTTTTAAAGGTTCTCCATGGGGCTTTTCTGGAGGGGGGTCAGTTATAAAGATAGGCCTATATAGATTGGCCTATGTATTGGGCCGATATTTGGACTTTATAGGGTAGTGGCAATCGGCCTTGAATCCCCAGCACAGGCCGATATTTTGTTTTGGGCGATTTGCTGCCAAGAACATACACACAAAGCTTTATTTTAACACTTTAATAATTAATAATGATGAATTTTAACGCTGTGGGTCAGTTTGTAGTAAATTTAAATTACTAGTTTGAGGAAAATAATCAAAATCGACTCTATATATCAGTCCAAAAATATCGACTAAACTGATCAGCCGTCGGTTGCGCTGTATTCCAAACTAATCGGTATCGGCATCGGCCATAAAAAAAAACAAAAAAAAACAAAACACATATCTAGTCAGTTACCTCCTTGTCTTCATGGAGATGTCATTACTTTGCCTGTATGTTCCACAGTAAGGCATTAAAATATACCTCTTGCATTTATTCCATTTTACAGCTCAAAATACCTTTAAAAAGATGCATTCTTACTGTGACAAGGCCGTCCTCTCCGCAGATCTGACCTGTAGCATCTAGGCCTGCAGCTATTGATTATTTTAGTAACTGAGTAATATATCAATTATTGACTTTGATTAATCAAGTAATCTATAAATTTTTTTCCTTCCATAAAATATTCTTAAAAGCCTATTAGTTGTTGTTGTTTTTTTTCTTAAGTTATGTCCCATCACCTCAGCTAAGATACGAGTTAAACATGTACATGTGTTTATCCTGTGGCGTCGTGCTTTGAGCTCTGTCTGCAGCACTGAGGTGGAGTCATTTCTCAGCGTTAGCTCCGTGCGCCGTCCTCTTTAGCCTCCATGGCTTTACCTCTCGTTGTGGCCTTTTATTGATCTGGTTTGTTTTCATCATCGCGTTCCTCCATGCTCTCGCACGCAGCTAAACTCCGCTCCATAAACTCACTCGTGGATCTTAAATACCTCGCTCTCTTCACCGTGTGCGGTCGGCGCTGTGCAGGCTCCGTGTGGAAACAAACACGATGTCTTTACTACTGCAAGGGCCACAAATGGTCTCGGTAAAACATAGATTTGAATGACAGGGGCGTCTCGCTGGGTAATAGCTAGTCTGGAGGCAGTGTCTGAGGAGAGGGAAATATACACATTTTTCTTAAGACCTTTTCATCCTTGATTCAGTCCTGCATAAGTGGTAGAAGACACATTGACATATAATAAATCTGTCTTTCAACCAAACCAAGACGTCAACCCAAACTGCTCCTCACACATGTGTAGTGTGACAGGGTCTTTTCATTCAAAGTGAATGGATAGTTAGCATAGCCGCGCACAAGGACATTAGCTTATTCGCGCAGAGGGATGCTAGCAGAGGCGCGGAGAGGGACACATTCCCCTCAATGGCGTCCATTAAAAATCCATTGTTTATTAATGAGTTTAGATCTGAGCTCTGGCTCAGCCTTTCTTTTATTTTTTAGTGTCTTCAAGCCAGATCCATTACATTACAAATCATATATTCACAGTATTTTCTCGGATGGGGCTACATATTACTTCCCCAGGCAAGCATTGTAAATAAGAAATTGTTTGTACTTGCCAATATTAAATAGTATTTTTCTCATTTTAGAGTGGTAGCTTTCTTATTTTCAAAGAAATTCAAATGATTTCTTTGGTGTTTTTAAGTAGCCTAAGGTACACATGGGTGAGGTGAGAATACATTACACTGCCTAAAAATACAAAACTTGGAAATATCACACCTCCCCCTCTCCTCTCCTGTTTAATACTATATTTACACCACTGGCTGTAAGGAATGTGATATTTGGAGACTTGTATAATGAAAAACAATACTCCAGTTTCCTGTATTTTGGAGTCTGTAGTTTGATCTAATCTTTATTGCATTTATTCTGGGTTCTTTTTTGCTTTTTTCAACAGATTGATCCAATAACTTCTCCTCTACTCCACCTGTGCTCCACCACTTCACTACACCCTCATGCCCTTATGTCCTTAGATCTGGAAGTGACCTCCTCTCTCCCTATCTCCTCCCTTATCTCCTTTCTTCTCCTCTCTTCTGTCCTCATGTCCTTTCTTCTATCTGTCTCCTCTCCACTCCTCCCTCTTCACCTTCTCTCCTCCTCTCCTCATCTCTTCCCTCCCTCATCTCTCCTTCCTCCACGTCTCCTCTGATAATCTCCTCTCTCTCCTCCCTCCTCCACTCCTCTCTCACCCTCTCCTCGTCTCTCCTCCATCTCCTCCCTGTCTCCTCTCCTCCTCCCTTCTCCTCTCCTTTCCTCCCTCCTCTTTCCTTGTCTCCTCTCTACTCCTCTCCTCCCCCCTCCTCTCCTCACACCCTCTCCTCCTCTCTCCTCCCTCCTCATCTCCTCCGATCATCTCCTCCCTCTCTCCCTCCTCCACTTCTCTCTCATCGTCTCCCCTCCTCTCTCCAAGGCTCTCCTTCTCCCTCCTTATCTCCTTTCCTCCCTCCTCTTTCCTTGTCTCTTCCTCTCCTTGTTTCCTCCCCCCTCCTCTCCTCTTATTGTTTCTTCTCCTCCCTCCTTGACTCCTCTCCTCATCTCCTCTCTCTCCTCCTCGTCCCACCTCGCCCCCTCACACCCCTCCTTCCCGTTCTCCCTGTCTGATCCCTGTTTACTTTTGCTAACAGCTTTAGAGTTTGGGGTTAAGTGATGAAGGTGTGAAATCGATGAGCATGTCCAGGGGCCTCCAATGTAAATGTTTTGTAAGTGGAGTTTAACCTTTGGCTGAGGCTTACGCTCAACCATTGATTTCTGTCAGAAGAAGTTTGTACTGTTAAAATAGCTCTTAATTATATAGTCCAACATATCACCAGACCTGCCTTTGGAAGGTTTTATTCAATTGTGTTTCTTTTATAATCTAAATATGTTGCCAAATGCTTATCAAAAGTTCCTCAAATTTTGTGTTTGAAAAAGTAGATCTAGCACCACTACTCCTACAATCACTACTCCTCTACTACGAGAACTCCTCGACTAGTGGAGAGTCTGCCACCTTCTCGTTTCCATAGAGATGTTAGTGCTTTACCAGTTTCATGGTAAAGGGCATAAACTATACAAAGAAGTGGACTAAGTGAGTGTGACGTCACTCGTAGCGTTCGGCTCCAGTCTAATGAAGCTCATCGAGGCTAGCGGTTAAAGAGGCGAATTTGGAGCCAGGTTCCATATTTGGAATTCCAACCACGAGTATCATAGCAACCAAAGAGCCAATCCGGAGAGAGACTGTTGAAGGTAACGCCCCTTCCCCTTGCTAAACGTCCGCTTGCTAAACCAGCAGTGTGGGCGCTTAGAAATGCTGTCAGTCAAACCTGTTGCTAACGCTAGCGGGAGCGACCTCGGGGAAAGAAGGTGCTTGATTTGTCTGTTATTAATGTTCATATCTTGATTTACGGCCACAATAACGAAATGAAAACACCAGGATGATTGTAAAGCGGTTAATACGAACATTTTAAGACCAAAATGACGACCCTGACAGCAGCAGTTATGTAGAGAGAGACGACAGTTTTTCAATAGAAAGTGAATTGGAGCCAGAGTTAGAAGCCAGAAGCAGGCTCATGTGCACTTCCTATTTGGAACGCGGAGGCTAGCAGGTTAGCTATGTCCATTTATATATATATACAGTTTATTGCCAAAAATACCCTGAACAACATGCGTTCTTACTTGGAGCTGGATCATCTTTCAACTTAACTTGGCCTGATGGTGTCACCGGCTTGTCTCCATGGAGATAGACAACTTTAATACCATTCTGTGTAACATTCCAGGCAAAGCAATAGCATCTCCCTGGAGACAAGCAAGTGGTGGAAAAGTTACATGTTGCAACTTTAAATGAAGTGTCATGTGGTTGCGGACTAAGTTGAAATTGATAGAAGTTGACTGTTGATGGCTTCCTGATTTGAACATGAACATGCATCTAAACTACATAATGAAACGTAGTTAGATCTATCAAACTGAAATTGACTGATACTTTGACAAAACCGTGGAAGACTTCATAATATGGACTTTCCCGTCACTCATAATCTCCATAAGCTCTGAAAATATTGGAGCGCTTCTTCAGACAGACTCCGCGCCTGGACCAGCTTTGAGGCACCGACGGCATTTTCAAAACAATTAACCAGTAATCCACTAATCTCTCCCTCATTAGGCCAATAATCCACAACTACAAAAACAACATGCTTTGAGATTAATCTGAAAACAAAATGGCGACGCAAAGACGAGTACTATTATCGCAGAGGAGCAGCTGCAGCCAACTTCAGGGACTTCTGAAACTCTGAACGAACCAACCACAAAGACGAGATTTCAAAACAGACTGACAAGAGGCGAGACGCAACAGTTGTGGATTTATAGTGAGTAACGACCAAATATTCTTCACTTCTTTGTGGCAGTTTGTCTGTTGTAGATGTGGTATAGTTTCTGCAATGGAGCTGTTTCAGCAGAACAAGAAGGGCGCTTTAAAACGGACCCATTATGTAAGATCGACTTTTCAGAGCTTTCAACCATGTTACAGCTGTTTCCACTCACCATTTACTCACCCGAAGTTGTATTTGTATTTTAATCGCTTAATTACAAGACGCCGTATTGCCGATCAACCCCCGTTTTCAGTAGAAAATACAGGTACATGCTCTCAAATGTAGTGAAGTAAAAGTATCAACTGTAAAATGTACTTAAGTATAGTACAGATACATAAAAATTACACTTATGTACAGTACTTTACTACTTGTACCTTGTTACCTTACATCACTGGCCCTACTACATTCACTACTATTATCTAATATACATCCACAGCTACTACTACACAAATACTGCTGCTGATACTACTACTACTATACTTCATCTCAGTGAGTGTTTGGAAACGCTCCCTATGAGACTAATGCATTATTTATGTTATCATCATCAGCTCATTCCAGCTCGTTCTAATCAATAGTAATGTTAGGTCGTCACAGGAAGGGCATCTGGAATAAAATCACCAAACTTGTGTCTCTGACCACTGCAGTCCATGTAGTCATGTCCTTTTACTGCCTCCTCTCTCCTCCTCCTCTCCTCTACTCCGCTATCCTCCTCTCTGCTCTCCTCTCCTCCTCTCTCCTCTCTTCCTCTCTCCTCCACTCTGCTATCCTCCTCTCTGCTATCCTCCTCTCTCCTCTCTTCCTCTCTCCTCCACTCTGCTATCCTCCTCTCTGCTATCCTCCTCTCTCCTCTCTTCCTCTCTCCTCCACTCTGCTATCCTCCTCTCTGCTATCCTCCTCTCTCCTCTCTTCCTCTCTCCTCCACTCTGCTATCCTCCTCTCTGCTCTCCTCCTCTCTCCTCCTCTCTGCTGTCCTCCTCTCTGCTCTCCTCCTCTCTCCTCCTCTCTGCTGTCCTCCTCTCTGCTCTCCTCCTCTCTCCTCCACTCTGCTGTTCTCCTCTCTGCTCTCCTCTCTCCTACACTCTCCTCCACTTTGCTGTCCTCCTCTCCTCTATCTCTCTTTTGTCCACTCTTTGCCCTGTCTTTGGCCTTGTGGCTGCATTTTGCTTGTTTTCTGTGAAGCTGCCCCCGTCTTTATTGGAGATGCTCTTAAGTCCTGTTTTTCCTCTCCTCCTTTTCTCTCTCTCTCTCTCTCTCTCTCTCTCTCTCTCTTTGTCCCTCTCCCCTTCTCTCTCCTTCTCTGTCCTTCTCCTCTCTATATCTCTTCCTTCTCTCACCACCTCTGTCTCTTTCCTCCCCTCTCCTCTCTCTCCATCTCACCATTTCTTTCACCCCCTCCTCCTCCTCCTCCCCCCTCTCTCTCTTCCACTCCCCCTTTCTCTCTCCACAAATTGCTTCGGACGATGTATCCAGGTTGGAGTGGCCTAGTTTCCCCGTACCTCTTTGTCACTGACTGCATTTGTTCATTTGGATGGAGGGAGGCAGCGGGATGAAAAAAAGAGGAGTGGAGTAAAACAAATAAGAGGATCAGGATGGAGAGAATGGTCTTAAAAGACTCAAATTGAGTTTGTGTCAATATGGCACGCGCTCGCCTAAAGAGGATTGGTGGCGGTGTCTTCTCCGTGTCAGATAGAGAGGCCAAACTCCGCAGCTCCTGGGATCTGTCCTTATCTTTAAGAGATTACCAGATTTGTCTAAGGCCTGTTTAACATTCACGGCATTTGTAAAAGTTATTTTTTAATTTAACCAGTGGGAAGTGATCCAGAGGAGAGGGGGCAAAGGTCAAAATGCTAATTCCAGCAATCAACTCCAGGCCGGCGCTTCGGCCTCTGTATTCTGCCCCGGCGCTGGTCTCTGTGGCGATGTGATGCTAGAACGTCATAGTGCAGGTATTAAACGGCTTTCACGGCGCTGTTGGCTGAGCGCTTTCTTATCGGAAAAAACGGCATAACCTTATCTGTTCAGAATATCCAATATAACTTTACGAGTGTTTCTACCACCACTAAACTACTACTACTATGTTTATACTACTACGACTACTACGACTACTATACAACTACAACTTTAGCCCTGTTCAGTGGTGGATGAAGTACTCAGTTTTGTTATTTAAGTAAAAGTACAGATACAGAGGTAAAGTTAAAAGTATCACATGAAACAATCTACTTAAGTAAAAGTATTAAAGTACCTGTTTAAAAATGTACATTAAGAGTAAAAAGTAAAAGTATTTCACACAAGTGTTGTTAATTTGTTAATGTGTTAAATGCTGTGATATTGATTAAAAATGATATTTAGGTCAACAGTTAAGATATAAATCAATTTCTTAACTTAAGCTTGAAAAATACTTTTTACTTTTCAGTCCTGTTCAAAAAGTACAGATACCTGCTCTCAAATGTAGTGAAGTAAAAGTAAAAAGTACCCACTGTAAAATGTACTTAAGTAAAGTACAGATACTTAAAAATTCTACTTAAGTACAGGACTTTACTACTTGTACTGCTACTATAATACTAACAATATATAATATATATCCACAGGTACAGCTACACAAATACTGCTGCTGATACTACAACTACTATACTTCATTCCACCAATTAAACCAAGTGTATTTAAATTTAATACAATTCATAATTAAAAACCATGTTATCACACAGTTTTAATTTAAGTTATATTCTTTGGCTTATCCAATAACTCTAGATTTAATGTAGCTGAACAATGCAGAACGACTCTGACTGCACCTGGAGATTCTGTAATGAAAACAACATACTAACTCATGTGCCCTAATAAACATCATTCCATATTAGGAATTAATCTGCTCGAAATAAATAAATAAATAAATGAAATGAATGAGGTAAGGCAAGGCAAGTTTATTTGTATAGCACAATTCGTACATAAAGTAAGAAAGACATTAAAATCGCAAAACAAACAAATCAAAACAAAAATAATCATCATAAAATTAACATAAAAAGAGAAGAATCCAGAATAAAAACCTCTCAGTCATATGCTCAGCTAAACAGAACTATTATGAGCAGAGACCTGTCTCACATCTTCAGGAAGACAAACAAATCAAAACATAATCATCATAAAATTAACATTAAAAGAAAAGAGTGCAGAATAAAAACCTTATTGTACTTCCTGGTTCTTGTCAGGACCCGAAGAGCAGCGTTCTGAATGTTCTGCAGCTGTCTTAACGCTCGTTTGGAGAGGCCAGTGAGCAGGACGTTACAGAGGTCTAACCTACTGGAGACAGATGCATGGACAAGTCTCTCCAAGTCTGATTTTGAAAGTCTACCTTTGATTTTTGCAATGTTTTTAGATGATAAAAACCTGCAGATGTTATTGATTTGATGTGGCTGTTAAAGTTCAAGTCTGAGTTCATTATTACCCCTAGATTTCTAGCCTAATTAGCCTGATTGATATTAACGTGACGGCGCTTGATCCCAGACTGCTTTTCATTCATTCATACACAGTTGAATTCTTGGACATATTGAAATTGTCCGGTGTGTTTCACAAGACGTAAACACCCTCACCGCTGCTCACCGCTATCTGAGCAGACATAAACATAAAATAATCATGTATCTGTTTACACAATCTTGAATTCGTTATAGCATACTAGTTTTGTATCCAAAGCCTGAAAAGCAGGGTAGAATTTCAAAATAAAAGCGTGCGCGGCGTTGCCTGGTGTTTTCTATGGGGCCTGATTGAGATAGGGGCACATAATGGCTTGTAATAAATGAGATAATGGTTTGTGAGTGAGATTGCGGCGCCTCCTCAGACCTGTGCGACCTGCTGTTTTGTGGTGTGTTCAAAGCCTCATTCAAGCGTGGGAAAATCGGATGAATTCAAAACACTGGGGTCTGTTCAGGTTTCACAAAATGGATGTGTTTGGAGACAGAATGGCTTTGGAAATAAACACAACATTAGCGAAATATGAATCACAACATGTAATTTCATTCGTGCAACCGTGGCCTGTTTGTTATAATCAAAGTTTGTAGCTATATCGGTTATCTTATATTGAGGATTTCCTTCTTACTGTGATCGGGGAAGCCTCTCCGCAGATCTAACTCGTAATCTGGCCTCATGGGGTCTAGGCCTGTCGCAATAATTACTGTATCGTTTTATTGTTCAGTATATGAAAGCGGGAACAATATATTTTTAGACTCAATATTTATCCTGGGTTCTTTTTGTTTGCAAAATTTGAGAGATTTTTGTTATTTTTGTTGTAATATGCGAATATTTAAGCTGCAGAGGGTTGAGTAAGTCACTTCTATGGCTAACTACTGCCATCTTGTTTTACGTAAATTGTATCAGAGGCATAAAATCATTTCATTATTATCGTTTATCGCAGTATATCTCTATGGCAATATATCATGCTTCAAAATTTGTTAACGTGACAGGCCTAATGGGGTCACCCGCTTGTCTCCGTGGAGGAAAATCATCTTAAAGCCACGCTGTAGAACATTCCAGGAAGCGTCTCCACGGAGACAAAAATGCAGGTGGCCGATTCTCCACTTGACATTTTGATTTAATAATGCCGCTGTCTTTAAAAGGTCTTTATATGTGTTTTGGAGTGTGTATAGTCCGGATTACGATTATCCAAATAGGGCTATGATTGTTTTTGTAGTCGAATTAGTTGGTTAATCACTGCTGCTCTTACCCAAAACAAAAAGCTGTTTTCATTTTGTCTGCATCACCCACTCACTAGATAAACAATTTTGCCATTTGTGTTTTGGCCTATAGTCTTTGTCGAGTTAAGTGATTATTGTCTGCATTAGCTCCACTCTGTCCCATTTAAACAGAGCAACATGCAGCCAAGTCAGCAAACCAGTGCACAGGAGAGAGAGAGAGAGACACAGAGAGAGAGACACAGACAGAGAGACACAGAGAGAGAGCTCCAGCTAAAAGGGAAGCGGTTGTGGATGTCCGTGGAGTACAATTAGAGCTTTTATCATGGCACAGACTGGGCTAAGAGCAGAGGAGGAGACCGCGCAGAACAGAGCACACTGCATTAAACTACACCACAACAGCAGAGGAGACGGAGAGAGAGAGAGAGGTGGAGGGAGTGGAAAAATACTGGAAATTAAGGAAGAAGAGGTTTATTTATTGAGCACAATTGACAGACTATATCTCAAAGTGCTGAACACAAACACAGTGTTTTTAGTTCAACCGGATTTGAAGTAATGTTTCGGTGGTCAGTGGTGATCTTTGAAGATGGTCGGATGAACAGAAAAAGAATGTATTCACGTTGGAGTGTGTATGTTTTGTTGGAGATGCGTGGAATGTTCCACAGTATGGCATTAAACCTGTCGGTCATTGTATTTATTTAATTACGCTACAGATGTGTTATTGCTAAAAACTTTTCCTGGTGTTGTCATCTGGTTGTCTCCATGGAAGGAGGTTTTATGCCATGGGGAACATTCTACCCAAAAATGGAACAGGATTTAGTCTTAAACGTGTAAAGCCTTGTTTCCATTGGTTCACTTTGGAGTGGATTGGAGTTGAACCGACATGCTCCGCAAAACAAAGCTAGCACACAAGCAACAGCTGTTTCCTGTTTATGGGAGCACTTTACTTACGTATAAATAAAAAAATCTGATATATACGTGAGCCAAACCCACTGAGGTTAAAATGCTGCATAGAGGCGCAGAAAAGTGAAATAAATGCAGAAAAAGGTGACTATAAACAGGAAGTAGTTTAGTGTATATGCTAACTTTAGCCACGTCTCACAGCGCCACAAACGAAACATCTTTTTGTGAATCGCTGAAATTGGCCGTACAGTTACGAGTATAATTCAGATACGATTTGATTTTGATTTTATTTATTAAGAAAACATTTGTAATGTTTGGATGACGTCAGTTGCTCACGTAGCAAAGCCCTGCCCCCGGACCCGGAGCCCCAAGCGAACTGTGCCAGTAGAAAAAAGACTTGAGATACAACTACGGTTTCACATAATAGCTCAGTTTTTATCCCCTATTTGAACATTGCCAAAGTAAAAAGGGATATAATATATAATAATATCACCTACACACAGTCCACAGTCTTACTTGATGGTAAGCTGCCCTGGGTCAGACTGACAGAGGAGTGGCAGGCCTGGCCAACGGGGGCCCTGGCC
>KN474493.1:1443-13364 GCA_000787095.1 Periophthalmodon schlosseri
TGTGTGTGTGTGTGTGTGTGTGTGTATGTGTGTGTGTGTATGTGTTTGTGTGTGTGTACGTGCGTGTGTGAGTGTGTGTTTATGTATGTGTTTGTATGTGCGTGTGTGTGTATGTGTTTTTGTGTGTGTATGTTCGTGTGTGAGTGTGTGTTTATGTATGTGTTTGTGTGTGTGTGTGTGTGCATGTGTGTGTGTTGTTGCATAAGCGGATCTGTCCCAGGGCTTAACCAGGATTTAAGGCCGTCTCTCCCTTTCTCTCTCTCTCTCACACACCTCCTATCTCACTCTTTCTTTCTCTCTCTCTCTCTGTCTCTCTCTCTTTCTCTCTGTCTCTCTCTCTGTCTCCCTCTCTCTCTCACACCTCCTATCTCACTCTCTTTCTCTCTCTCTCCCTCTCTCACACCTCCTATCTCACTCTCTCTCTTTCTCTCTGTCTCTTTCTCTATCTCTCTCCCTCTCTCTCACACCTCCTATCTCACCCTTTCTCTCTCAGTCCCACACTCTCTCTCTTTTCACATTGGCTCTCTCTTCTCTCACACTTTTTCTTTCTCTTTCGCTCTTTCTCGCACCTTACCCTCTACCTCTCACTCTCTTTGTTCCATTGCTTTAATTGTGATAAATGTAGTTTATCATTATGTTGTTACACTACGACAAGTTTATAGGAACAAAACAGTTTCACAATGTTTTCTTAAAGAAATCAGGACTAAACCAGGTCTAAACCAGGACTTAACTAGGACTAAACCAGGTCTAAACCGGGACTTAACTAGGACTAAACCAGGTCTAAACCGGGACTTAACTAGGTCTAAACCGGGACTTTACCAGGTCTAAACTGGGACTTAACTAGGACTAAACCAGGAGTAAACCAGGACTAAACCAGGGCTAAATCAGGGCTAAACCATAACTTAACCAGGACTAAACTTGGACTAAACCAGAACTTAACTAGGACTAAACCAGGACTAAACCAGGACTAAACCAGGGCTAAACCAGAACTTAACTAGGACTAAACTAGGACTAAACCAGAACTTAACTAGGGCTAAACCAGGGCTAAACCAGGACTAAACCAGGGCTAAACCAGAACTTAACTAGGACTAAACTAGGACTAAACCAGAACTTAACTAGGGCTAAACCAGGGCTAAACCAGGACTAAACCAGGGCTTGATCAGGGCAAAACCATTAATTCTCTTGTAAATCCAGTGACTAAAGGGTTAGATGTTTGTGCTTGTTTTAATACCTTGACAAAATACAATGAAATAGTTTGGAAAATGGAGCCAATCATTTATATCTTTTTTGAATGATAATTTTTAATAATAACAACACATAATAATAACAACACATAATCCATAGCCATTTGGTGAAGAACTTGTGTTAAAATTTAAAACATTTAAAACTTCTGCTAAAATAACTGTGGTCTCGTCACTGTAGAACTGTCACGGTAACTACAATATTGCAATACAGGGGCTCGAGTTACCGTGGTAACCGCATTTTGCATTTTACAGAGGCTCCAAGCACATGTAATTTTACTATTCAGCTATGAACCAATTCATGTTTACGCGTCTCTAAGCTGCAGAGACGATGGGACTATGTATCAAAGGCAGTTTATTTATTGCAACTTATGATTTTTTAACAATATTGTAGATTTATAATAGTTTTTGTGGCATAAATTACTTTCTATATTATTGTTATTGTTACACACCACACACCCCACACATGTCACACACACCATTAACTGGATTTCACACTTCTGCCAACAACATCAACATTCAAAACTTACGTACCTTTTTTGCAAAGTGACTGACTTTTGACTTCTGATGTCTAGGACTAAACCAGGGCTAAATTAAGACTAAACCAGGACTAAACCAGGACTAAACCAGGACTAAACCAGGGCTAAACCAGGACTAAACTAGAACTTAATTAGGACTAAACCAGAACTTAACTAGGGCTAAACCAGGGCTAAACCAGGACTAAACCAGGGCTTGATCAGGGCAAAACCATTAATTCTCTTGTAAATCCAGTGACTAAAGGGTTAGATGTTTGTGCTTGTTTTAATACCTTGACAAAATACAATGAAACAGTTTGGAAAATGGAGCCAATCATTTATATCTTTTTTGAATGATAATTTTTAATAATAACAACACATAATAATAACAACACATAATCCATAGCCATTTGGTGAAGAACTTGTGTTAAAATTTAAAACATTTAAAACTTCTGCTAAAATAACTGTGGTCTCGTCACTGTAGAACTGTCACGGTAACTACAATATTGCAATACAGGGGCTCGAGTTACCGTGGTAACCGCATTTTGCATTTTACAGAGGCTCCAAGCACATGTAATTTTACTATTCAGCTATGAACCAATTCATGTTTACGCGTCTCTAAGCTGCAGAGACGATGGGACTATGTATCAAAGGCAGTTTATTTATTGCAACTTATGATTTTTTAACAATATTGTAGATTTATAATAGTTTTTGTGGCATAAATTACTTTCTATATTATTGTTATTGTTACACACCACACACCCCACACATGTCACACACACCATTAACTGGATTTCACACTTCTGCCAACAACATCAACATTCAAAACTTACGTACCTTTTTTGCAAAGTGACTGACTTTTGACTTCTGATGTCTAGGACTAAACCAGGGCTAAATTAAGACTAAACCAGGACTAAACCAGGACTAAACCAGGACTAAACCAGGGCTAAACCAGGACTAAACTAGAACTTAACTCAGACTAAACCAGGACTAAACCAGGTCTAAACCAGGACTAAACTAGAACTTAACTCAGACTTTAACTAGGATAAACCAGGTCTAAACCAGGACTAAACTAGAACTTAACTCAGACTAAACCAGGACTAAACCAGGTCTAAACCAGGACTTAACTAGGACTAAACCAGAGCTAAACCAGGACTAGGTCTAATTTAGTCCTGATTTAGTCCTGATTTAGACCTGTTTCCATCTGATTTAGGCCTGGTTCAGTCCGGATTCAGGTTGGAAGGACTGGGAAGCACATCATACGCAGCTCCTTTGAGGAATTTGATGTTTTGAGGATGCGTTTTCCAGAGGTCATTCCAGGTGATTCGTCGCTTGGTCCCTGCTCCCTGTTGCTTCACTGCTGCTACTGCTTTAACTGTTCTCTCCTCTACCTCCGCTCTTATCTCATCCTGGATCAAATGACGTCTTTCCTTTCCTTTCTTTGGGCCTTATGAAATTTAGGAACCTCCAAGAACCCGAGGCTACAGCTCCCATGACCATTTTGTGGCTAACCTGACTTCAGCTCCTTCCATTGCGTCGTCTGCCCTCCATTTTCTTACCATTTTTACCTCCACTCCTGCCCGTAACCTCTAGAACTTTGAACTGTCTTATGCAAATGCAAATGCTGCTTCTTGGTAATCCCAGCCATCTGCGTAGAAACCTTTTAAGTGTTTAAGTTTGGCGTAACATTTAAAAGTTCTGCTAAAACTAATGTAGCCTGTTCACTGGACTAAAATGAGGTGTTAAGATTTCACACTTCAGCCCACAACAATTTGAAACTTAAGTAACTGATCTTCTGGTTTAGAAACAGCAACGAGGAGCAAGACATCGGTAAAAACAACACAACCATCTAAACGTCTTATCACTGTTTGGTTTCCCCTTTCTGTGCTGTTAATATGTGGTGGCTAAAGAAGTCTAGTTCTAGTTTAGTCCTGTTTAAGTCCTGACTTTGACTTGGTTTAGTTTTTGTTTAGTCCTGGCTTAGTTGTGATTTAGTCCTGTTTAAGTCCTGACTTTGACTTGGTTTAGTTTTTGTTTAGTCCTGGCTTAGTTGTGATTTAGTCCTGTTTAAGTCCTGACTTTGACTTGGTTTAGTTTTTGTTTAGTCCTGTTTCTGTCCTAATTAGGTCCTGGTTTAGGTCTGATTTAGTCCAGATTTAGTCCAGATTTAGTCCTGATTATGACCTTGTTAGGCCAGTTTTAGACTGTTTTAGCTTTGATTATTTTGGTCTGGTTTAGTCCTTGCTTAATCCTGGATAAGTCCTGTTTTAGTCCTGGGTTAGTCCGTATTGTGTCCTGATTTAATCCTGATTTAGACCTGTTTTAGTTTTGTTTTAGCCCTGATTTTGGTCTGGTTTAGTCCTTGCTTAATCCTGGATAAGTCCTGTTTTAGTCCTGGTTTAGTCCTGGTCTAGTCCCGCTCACAGACCCTTGCTCTTGCTGCAGTTTGAACCGCTGCAGTTTGAACAGAGGCTGGTCTGCGTTACGATCCTGCTTTAGTGCTTAATAATCCTGGTTTAGTCCAGGCTTACTCCTGGTCTAGTCCAGGTTTAGTCCAGGTTTAGTCCAGGTTTAGTCCAGGTTTAGTCCTGGTCTAGTCCTGGTCTAGTCCCGCTCGTAGACCCTTGCTCTTGCTGCAGTTTGAACAGAGGCTGCGTTACGATCGTGCTTCAGTGCTTAATAATAGTCTGTTTAAGTGCCTGTTAATGAGAGCGGCTCTGGAGATGAGATAAACACCAGTTGCACAGCGTCTTTGTTTTTGCCAAAGAAGGCCACCGCACGCGCTCAGTTCAAACGCTCTGGGATCGGCGGAGACGGGCCGATGTGGGTTTTCGAGCTGATATCGATATCTGATATTTGGGTTGCCGCTATAGCCGATAACCGATATTTTGCTTTTAAAATCCATAGCAAGGCCCACAAATGTATATTTAAGAAGGCGTATTATGCAATTGTCGATAAATATGCAATAGCGCTCTAAAGGGGAAGTGACTTAGCACGGGGAGCAAAGGGAGAGGGAAGTGAAACTGAAACTTGATAAACATTTTATGTGTTAGCGTTTAATACCCCATAGACGTGTAATTCCCCCTTTAAGTTGAGATAAAGGTCACAATTTATCTCTTTTGTAAAAACATTCACAAGATATTTTTTTCTTGGATGTAAAATCATTTCTTACATATTTTAGCCTGATCTTCTTCTTCTTCTTCTTATGTTTCCATGTTCCCTCATTAGTCCGAGGACAAAGTGGGAATGACACATGGACACAGAGACTAGAGCAGCAGCTGGAAAATATCAGTGCCAAATATCGACTTTTTTTTTTTTTTTTTTTTTTCATATTGAACGATACCGATATATCACCCGTCCATAATGATCCGTGTGTTTAACCCGCTCTTCTCTGCTCCTCAGATCGACCTGGAACCTGAAGGAAAGGTCTACGTCGTCATCGACTTGTCTGGATCGTCCACTGAAGGTAAGAACCGAAACACACACGATACAACTGTGAAATTTTGTGCCAATTTGTGCCAATCGCAGAGCAGCGTAAAGGTTTGGGTGGAAGTCAAAGGTCAAGCGCCCAAACGAACCAAAACAAACATGGCGACGCCGACAGACGCACTTCAGAATGTATTAGCGAAAATCCTGATTCATTTGTTTGTTAAAATCGCGCAGACGGGAAGACCTTTGTGAATTTGCTCTCCATGCTAAGTCACTCCCCCTTCAGAGCGCGAATGAAACCACTGCACATTGCATCAGGTTTGTGAAGTTGTAGTGTATTGTTTTGTATCCTGCTTTTTTGAGAATTGTCGCGTGGGAGCGTGGGTGACGTCGACAGGGAAGACGCCGGTGCTTTTGTCTCAAGTGAGTGTGACGTCACCCGCAGCGTTCGGATCCAGTCAAATGAAGCTAATCGAGGCTAAAGCGGTTATAGCGGCGAATTTGGAGCTAACATACAAACTAAGAGCCAATCCGGAGCGAGGCTGTTGAAGGTAACGCCCCTTCCCGACCCACACCGCTGGTTTAAAAGGAGGCTGGCACTTAGCAACGCTGTCAGTCAAACCTGCTGCTAACGCTAACAGGGAAAGAAGATGCCTGATTTGTCTGTTATTAATGTTCATATCGTGATTTACCTGCAAAATAGCGAAATGAAAACCCCAGGATCATGTAGAGGGTTAATACGAACATTTAAGACCAAAATGACGAGTCTGACAGCAGCAGTTACAGAGAGCCAAAAGTGCGCCCATGGTCACTTCCTACTTGGAACGTGGCGGCTAGTAGGTTAGCTATGTCCATTTATATAATCAGTCTATGTTTGTGACACTTCGACCAATCAGATTCAAATAATCATCATGACATTCTGCGTTTTTCGATCACTTTTAGCGAGAGCTGATATGTGTAGCACTCCACTGACATAGAAAAATGTAATAAAATATAATAAATTCCCCAATATTCCCCAGCTTTATATTGTTCATCCTTAAGCTCTTTGGTCGTTCTTCAAATCAACAGAATTTGACCCAAAGTTGACCCGACAGTGTGGTCCATGTGTAATCCCTGTGTTTCCTGGAAGGCTCCGTGTGCACATCCCAGAGACTATAGATTAACATAGAATAGTTACATATAGAGTTTACCAAGTCAAACAGCTGGAGCCGGGTTCAGGTCATTTTAAATAGAACAGTGGTATAACAATATGAGGTTTGATTTGTATTATAAAAATGGATAGTTCTACTCATATAAGCTTATTCACAGATGTATTTTTATGTATTTGAGGCTTAAGTGCTCAGAAAATGTATGTGAACTGCTGCTAATGGTCAAAATGTTGAAGATGTTTTTTCACAAATAAAAACGTGGCTTTAGGCAATGACAGTTCAGATCAGAGAGACTCCTTTTCGATTTAAACTAACTGGATTTCAGCGTTGAAACTGGCAACCCAAATAAAAGAGTAATGTGAGGCTCATTCTGCTTTCTGATGGATAATCGTCTTGAACCAAAACACTTACCGTATTTTCCGGACTATACGTCGCTCTGGAGTATAAGTCGCACCAGCCAAAAAATGCATAATAATGAAGAAAAAAAAATATATAAGTCGCACTGGACTATAAGTCGCATTTTTTGGGGAAATTTCTTGGTCTCGGATTTACAAAATTTGAACACATACACAACGTAACACATTTATATTTATTCAGCTACATGAAGCACAGACAACGAACTGAACACGTGTCTGGTGTGTTAACGTAAGATATTAACAGTTAATCAGACTAAAGCATAAAAAACAAGCTACAAGTTTACTCTCGATCTCACTCCAAATCACTAAATCCATTGAATTCTTCATCCTCGGTGTCGCTTCTGAACAGCTCCTCCCACTCCAGAGGTGGATGAAGTGCCGCTTCCACGTGGCTGTCATCAGACTCAGCAGAAAACGATTTTCTTTTAGTTCAGTCTTTCTCAGGTGTCTTTTAAATGACCGTAATGTTGAAATTTTACATTTTCAATGGTCCAGGAGTAGTAGATACTGGTACAAGCCTAGAGCGCCCTCGTGTGGTTGTCAGTGTGACAATAACGAAGATGTGAAATTATATATTTTAATAATTTCACATATAAGTCGCACCCCCAGACAAACTACGAAAAAAAGTGCGACTTATTGTCCGGAAAATACCTGGAGTTGTGTTTTGTTTCATTCGCACGTGTGTCGCACCCCCGGACAAACTATGAAAAAAGTGCCACTTATAGTCCAGAAAATATAGTAATCATAACATAAAGTGTCTTTGTAATTAAAGAGGGGGTTGTTACATGTCTATGGGGTAATAATTACTAACAAGTAAAGATACATGAAATTACTTTCCCCCTCCCCTTGCTCTTCGTGCTAAGTCACTCCCCCTTCAGAGCGCTAATGAAACCATCAGGTTCGTGAAGTTGCAGTGAACAGTTTTGTATCATGTTTGTCTGTATTTATGGAGAATTGTCGTGTGAGAGCATGAGTGACGTAGGCTTGTGGGCGGAGCTTTGGACAGAATCTTACAGCTAACCGTAAGGAGTGTTCGATTAAGGCTCAAGAGAGATCGCTAGATTACTCAAACATGCGTGGACGACATTTAAAACCACGTCAGACATGTTTTTGATGAAGGAACAACGTTATAACCCGGTAGAACGCTCCAAGAATTGATTAAGGATTGATTTAAAATTATCTACCTCGTATCTGTGGACGGGGATAGGTCACGTTTATAGAATTTAACATCAAAAGTGGCTCAGTTGGTAGAGCGTTTGCCCACTGATCTGAAGGTTGACAGTTCAAATCCTGCTCTCGACATAAACATCATCGGTTGAGCGGTAGATCCACTCACCCACAGGTTGGCGGTGTGATTCCAGCTCCCACAGATGAATGCTGCTGTTGTGTCCTTGGGCAAGACAATGACCAAAATATTCCATACTGTTGCTTTAATCGTCGTCCTCTGGCCTTATGGGAGTCTGTGATATGAGACTTTCCCTGCACCTGCGCACCTTCACACTTGGATATAAATAGAAGTGCCGGCAGCTTTTCTCTGGGCTCGTGCTCCGTCAGTGTGAAGAGGAAGAGGAGGAGGACGAAGAGGCCCCACGGCGATGAAGAGGAGGCAGGGAATGTACATTATCAGGGCGAATACGAGCTTATGCTGTGTCTCTAGGGATCACGATGTATCGCAGAAATATCGACAGCGCAGTGTCGGCTAAAGCTGTAATCGATATCGCAAGAAAATAAATATAATGTTTTTTTTCTCCTCTTCTCTTCTCACTCCCTCTCTCCTCTTCTTCCTCTCTCCTCCTCTCCTGTTTCTCTCACCCTACCCCCTCCTCTTTCCCCTCTCCTCCTCTCACTCCTTCTCTCTCCTCTTCTTCCTCTCTCCTCCTCTCCTCTTTCTCTCACCCTACCTCCCTCCTGGTTTAGTCCTGGTTTAGCCCTGGTTTTTTCCTGGTTTAGAACTGACTTAGTCTTGGTTTAGTCCTGGTTTAGAACTGACTTAGACCTGGTTTAGTCCTGGTTTAGTCCTGGGTTAGACCAGGTTTAGTCCTGGTTTAGCCCTGGTTTAGAACTGGATTAGTCCTGGTTTAGCCCTGGTTTAGAACTGGATTAGTCCTGGTTTAGCCCTGGTTTAGTCCTGGTTTAGCCCTGGTTTAGAACTGGTTTAGCCCTGGTTTAGCCCTGGTTTAGAACTGGATTAGTCCTGGTTTAGAACTGGTTTAGCCCTGGTTTAGCCCTGGTTTAGTCCTGGTTTAGCCCTGGTTTAGCCCTAGTTTAGCCCTGGATTAGACCTGCAGATAGGGGGCGCTGTGCTCTTGTATATATGCTGTAAATCTATTTCCTACAAACAAACAGCATTGGTTCCTTTTTGTTCCTTTTGCCGTGAGGGAGTTCCATCTTAAAATAGATTATCAGCGTTACTCCGAACGTCCCGCCCCCAGCTCCCCCGTGATTGGTCGATTCCCCCGGCGACCTCATGACCCGCAAGCCGCCCATGTTTGAACTTCCTGTGCAGAGTTCAGCCCCGCTAATGTATGCTAATAGTGAGGAATAAATGCTATGCTAACAGGGAGACGCCTGAGGATTGTGGAGGTTGTATTTTTAGCCTGTTTTTTTGCTGGCGTCAAACGGGACGAGGTCTTCGCTCCTGCATCTGTCGGATTCAGGAAATGAAATAAGACGTAATCTGTCTTTAATCCCTCCATCTGCAGACTTAGACTCACTTTTGTTTACTTTAAGATTCATTTTGTGAGTAGAGACGTGTACTTTATACTGTTGATACTAATACCTAAGGAGTTTTGGCAAATACTATTACTATTACTACTACTACTACTTCTACTTATATTGGGTTACTGCTACTATTACTACTACCAATGATCTTTATTTAATCTTTTAAATATACAATCTTATTTGCTAGTCCCGGTTTAGTCCTGGTTTAGTCTTGTTTTAGTCCTGGTTTAGTCCTGGTTTAGTCCTGGTTTAGTCCTGGTTTAGACCTTATTTAGATCTGGTTTAGTCCTGGTTTAGTTCTTATTTAGATCTGGTTTAGTCCTGTTTTAGTCTCGGTTTAGTCTTGGTTTAGTCCTGGTTTAGATCTTGGTTTAGTCTGGTTTAGTTCTGGTTTAGACCTGGTTCAGTCCTGGTTTAGTCCTGGTTTAGTATTTTTATTGTCTGAGACCTGCAGAAAAGGCTGAGGGTTTATTTTTAACACGTTCATAATTTGAGCAAAACAAAAATATACAAAGTCACTACATTTAAAGTCTTATAAAATCTCAAAATATGCGTGAATTACTTTTACTTTTACTTTTTACTCTTTATTTACATTTTTAAACAGGTGTTCTTCACACTTTCACTTCAGTAGATTTTTTCATGTGATACTTTTACTTTCACTTGTGTATTGTTTTGCTCTGTCTTTGTCTCTGTACTTTTACTTAAGTAACAAAACTGAGTACTTCTTCCACTGCTGTGTGTTTCTGATTATGTACAGTCCAATTTGAAATGAGATTTTTTATTTCCTTAAAGTCTCTTATATAACAAATGTTCAGAGTTAATGAAAACAATATTATAATTCAGAATTTTTGTAATTTAACTTTACTCACTGTATGTACTACTTACTTATACTTGCTTTTTGGGTCCTACACTGTCAAATACTACCTCCTTTTTGTACTATTACTTGTAAATACTACTATAATTACTGCAGTATTTCTACAAAAAGCTAAAACTACGACTGCAAATGTAGGACTGCTCCCCATTGTGCCACTCAGATCAGAAATACTTTGGCTCATTCAGAGACGCCTTAAGTACTTTAAGTACTTTCTCATAAATACATAACCAGGACAAAGTACTGAGTCCCTCCTCAGCTTTAGTCAAAAATCCAACACGTAACAAAAGGCTAAGTGAGAAACAACTCTCCTACAATCTACTACTACTACTACTACTGCTACTACTACTACTACTACTACTCCTACTACTACTACTACTACTACTCCTACTACTACTACTACTACTACTCCTACTACTACTACTACTACTACTCCTACTACTACTACTACTACTACTCCTACTACTACTACTACTACTACTCCTACTACTACTACTACTACTACTCCTACTACTACTACTACTACTGCTGCTGCTACTACTACTACTTCTGTTACTTATACTACTATTACTACTACCAGTAATCCTGCTACTACAACCATGTTTAGTTTTCAGTGTAACCTACTACTATTACTACTACTGATACTACTACTACTACTACTACTGTGACTACTACTACTACTTCACCAACTACTACTACTCCTGCTGCTACAACTTCACCAACTATTACTACTACTACTTCACCAACTACTACTACTGCTACTACTACTACTACAACTACTACTACCTAATACTACTACCACAACTTCACCAACTACTACTACTACTGCTGCTGCTACTACTACTATTACAACTTCACCATGTACTAGTACTGCTGCTGTTACTACATTTTAAGTATAAAGTGCCAGTGCACTATGTATAAATACATACACATATATATAGATACACAGATTTGTGCTACAGGAAATAGTACTTGTAGTACACGTGGAAGTATAGCTAACTTTAGGCACTTTGAAGATTTTACATTTTTAAATGTTCATGTTGTGAAAATACAGAAGAACCTACAAAACCCGACCTTTGTGAAAGCCGGATGCCCTGTCAGATTCACATAAATGCATTGTGCTCTATGGGAGAATCCTGCAGTACCTGGAGCGGCCACTAGTCGTCGATCTCGCCCCGGGACAGAGGGGGTGTGTCTTATCCAGCTCTTATTATAGATCCGTGGTCGGAGGTAATACTTCGTCTAATGCAGCTGAAAAAACCTGAGTAATGCATTTGATATGATCTGTAAGTAAGATCCGATAGATAATGTATTGATTAGAAACTGAAACTGAAACCAAAACAAGAGAAGAAGAGCGATGCTGAGGCGGCACAGTGGCTGAGTGGTTGGCAATATTGCCTCACAGGTAGAAGGTCATTGGTTCAAATCCCAGGTGATTTTCCATGTTTAATTTTCATGTTCTCTCCATGTTTGAGTTTGATTAAATCCTGGAGAATCCTGGTACCGTCTTTTCCGGACTATAAGTCGCTCTGGAGTATAAGTCGCTCCAGCCAAAAACTGCATAATAATGAAGAAAAAAA
>KN474494.1:0-31063 GCA_000787095.1 Periophthalmodon schlosseri
AAGTAAAATACTCCCTCTTTAAATGTGTTGGTGACTTCTTAGATCTGGTCTGGTCTGAGGTGATGTGGAACCTGACATTGGACTGTGACTTGTGTGTGAATGGGAAGGTGACCAGGCAGAAAACGACCACCTTCTCAACAACTTAAATTCTTTTTTTTTTTTTTTTTTCAAATTTTCTGCTATCTCTAATTTGGTTGATAGAAAAGCGCTGATAAAACCTGTTCATCTGGGGTAATGTAATATTGGTAAGAGTCATTAAAATGGGCAGTCATGCACAAAATGGACCTGGTTGGTTAAGATAATTGGATTATATTGGATTGTAATTAGAGCGCTGCTAAATCAGAGGTGGAACCAAAAAATGCGGGAACTACACATCATTTGGACTTGTGGATGAGGTTTAAAAATGTTACCAAAAAACACAAAACTGGCTCTTGTGAGATTTAAGACATGTTCTAATGTTGTTACCTCATCAAATACATACTGGAGCTGTGTTTTGTTTCATTCACACATGTTTGAGTAACACTTTATTAGTCTGTCTACATCTCCAAAGCTCAAAATGCTCTGTTCCACCTTGTGATGTCATGAAGTGGTAGTTTTCATGTTAACAGCTTGTTTTACCTTTAGTTCAGTAGAGATTGGAAATTCCAACCCTGAAATAGTTTATTAAAAAACAGCTAACACGTCCAGTCACTCCTTCACAACTCCAAAATCTGCCCTGGGGCTGAGTGACAGATGTGGCTACAGTTTGTACCACCAGTCCCTCCCTCACATAACACATTCACACAAGAGGCTGAAGTGTCTTGCCTAAGGACACAATAACAGTATAAAGTGGCTATAACAGGATTCAAACTGACAGGTTTTCTGAGCATTCAGAACACACTGCTCAACTCTTTATTTAGACAATAGAATGTGATTTTCAACATTAAAAGGTAGTACTTTCTTTTATATTCCCATGTGGCCTTATATCTGTGTAATCCAGGTAGGTTCCATCGATTTTAGTACTGATACCTGCTCAAACGAGTATCTAGTTTCAATACTAGTTACAACCCTGCTACTCAGTAATTTGTAACTAAAACATTTTCAAAGTATTCTTCCTCACGCTGGTTTTAAGACGGCGGCTCGGCTCTCCTTTCAGTGTCTTTGAGAGCTTATGTGGTTCGTGTTCTGAGGTTCAAAGAGTAAACACGCTGATGCAACTGCGTGAGCTCTTTGACATTCTCACAAAAGTCTTATGCTTGTTGCAGATTTCATGACAGTAAAGCAAACGCCGTCGTATCGTGTTTGCCCTCTCTGTCTCTGGGTTCACATTCATTTCAATAGCGCCTATGCGTTTGGTTCCGAGCACGACTGGAAAAACAGATCATTTCTGTAGCGCATTTAGAACAACTTGAGCAGACCAAAGTGCTTCACATAAAAGTAGACAACAACAAATATATAGATAAAATGATACATAGGAAAAGAACAATAAAACACCAAGATATCCTGTCTAGTGTTAAATACCAGGGAGAAGAGGTGTGACATCACCCACAGCGTTCGGCTCCAGTCAAATGAAGCTCTTCGAGGCTAGGAGTGAATTTGGAGCCGCGTTCCGTATTTGGAATTCCGACCGCAAATATAGCAACAAAGCCAATCCAGAGTGTGGCTGTTGAAGGTAACGCCCCTCCCCCCCTCGCACCGCTGGTTTAGCACGGAGCGGGTGCTAAGTAACGCTGTCAATCAAACCTGTTGCTAATGCTAGCGGGAGCGACACTGGGGAAAGAAGGCGCCTGATTTGTCTGTTATTAATGTTCATATCTTGATTTACGGACACAATAGCAAAATAAAAACACCAGGATCATGTAGAGCGGGTTAATACGAACATTTTAACACCAAAATGACGAGTCTGACAGCAGCAGTTACAGAGAGAGGGGCGATCATGTAGGCGGGTTAATACGAACATTTTAACACCAAAATGACGAGTCTGACAGCAGCAGTTACAGAGAGAGGGGCCACAGTTTTTAAACGTATTGGAGCCAAATGTATTGGCTCCAAGTCAAAGGAGCCGGAAGTGCGCCTATGCTCACTTCCTATTTGGAACGCGGTGGCTAACAGGTTAGATATGTCCATTTATATATACAGTCTATGGTTTTCAGTCTAGTCTTAGTCTTATTCTAGTGTAGATAGCAGTCTAATTGAAACAACCGGAACTACGATTCAGGTGTCATGAATCAAATTTCAAAGATCTCAAAAACACACCCGAAGAAGCCAAACGTGTCCTCTGCATGTAACAGCACAGTCCAGCTTACACGTGATCTTGCTACCAAAGGTGTCGTTAAAGATATGATACTGCAAAGTTTTAGTGCTAGTGCTAAATTCCTAGATGCCCCTGAACGTCTCGTAGCCCGAATTTGCTATTACCTATTCAGTTCTTTGACTGGAACAAGCGTCTGTCAGGTTTTGGAGCTAAGACAATCTGAATTTTGTTGTTTATCTCACTGGGAGTTCTGCGCATGTAAACGTAGTGCCTAACTCCATCAGTCTTGCTCACAGCTTTGGCCTGTAATTTCACCAGCTCTGCTTCCCCACTCCCTGCCGAGCTCCCATCCGTTCCCTTTTCCTCGGATAAAGTGACTATTCCAATTCTCCTGGTCTACTCTTGGGGGGGCTCTGGGCAGCGGCAATTACAAGCCGGCCCCCAAAACCCCCCTACCTCCAACCCCACAGCTCGACAAAGCTGCCGTAGAGCTAACCTACCTCCAACCAAACAGCCTGACAAAGCTGCTGGAGCCTGTACAAAATTGTGTATGCCGCAGACACAAGCTCCTCCAGCTGTATTCGAGCTCTCACCTGCGTTAACAGGCAGCACTGGCCTTTCATACAAACCATTACAGTGTGCGACAGAAGCTATTCAGGCCCTGCAGTTAGACGTGAGCGTGGAAGGCTTATTTTCTCTCAGAGCACATGCATGTGACCGGAGAGACGCAAAGAGATGAGAGAAAACAGGAGACATACGCTGCCTCACCAAACAGAGATGGGTATTTTTTGATGCAATTTGGTAAAGAAGGGGATGGTCATTAGACAGAGAACAAGAAGGATCCACAGGCGTTGGTTTAGTGTTTGCAAATTTATTTGAATTTATGAGCAAAGGGACGAATACTTGGATTTTGATGCCAAAGCAAGAGGACGCCTGGATTAGCGAGTATTAGTATTTGATATCACTATAAGAGATGCAGCAAGATACTGACTCTTGCCTCATGGGGTCGCCAAAACAAACAAACAAACATTTATTTTAACTAGGGTCGTCAAAAGTATTGAAAATCAGATACTAACTAATACTAAAAATCAAAACTGGATTCTCATTTGAGAATGGAATGGGAGAACATTGGACCTTTACTGTCTGGTTTTAGAATGATCCAGTATAAGACCCATAGTCTGTATAAAGAAGTGGACTAAGTGAGTGTGATGTCACCCACAGCGCTTGGCTCCAGTCAAATGAAGCTCATTGAGGCTAGAGTTATAGCAGCGAATTTGGAGCCGAGTTGCATATTAGGAATTCTGACCACGAGTATTGTAGCAACCAAACAGCCAATTTTGAGCGAGGCTGTTGAAGGTAACCCAGCACCGCTGGGTTAGCAGGGAGTGGGCACTTAGCAACGCTGTCAATCAAACCTGTTGCTAACGCTAGCGGACGCGACCTCAGGGAAAGAAGGCGCCTGATTTGTTTGTTATTAATGTTAATACCTTGATTTACAGACACAATAGTGAAATGAAAACCCCAGGATCATGTAGAGCGGGTTAATACGAACATTTTAAGACCAAAATGATGAGCCTGACAGCAGCAGTTACAGAGAGAGGGGCCACAGTTTTTCAATGTAAAGTGAATTGGAGCCAGAGTTGATGGAGCCAGAAGTGCGCCTAAACGCATTTCCTATTTGGAACGTAGTGGCTAGCAGGTTAGCTATGTCCATTTTTATACATAGTCCATGATAAGACCACATGGTAACATAAAGAAAGTAGTATTTTGAGTTGAAAATTACATTCTATCTCAAAATTGGTATCAGTATTGATCTTATTGCTTATTATCGAAAATGTTAGCATTACTATGAACTTATTATATAATATAATAAAAACCTTTTATTGAAACATATACACGCTTTATGAATAAGAAGTGTCTGGTTCAATTCCATATCTAGATAAACACAATCCCATTATATAGGCCCATTACATTACCGGAGGTCTTGTTTCTCAGAGTTCGTTAAGTGCCTGTCTAATGAATCTGATTTTGAAGGATATGATGAGCCCACAAAATGAAAAACTAAACCGTAATCTTCAGACATAACATGCACCCAGTTATAATCCACCATCCCATTCTGTTGTTTCATCATTTCCGAACGTAGGCAGCGATTACTCCCACCGACGCCATTCACCCAGGCCTATTGATTGCCAGCCTAAAACAGAAACACAAAATGCCAGGAGCTTTGTCTGCTGCGCCGAGTTTGACCCGGGCCGAATCCCACTCCCGCTGAGAGGTAAGCTAATATTGGCTTATTACTTTAGCTACATTTGATGCAAAACAGCCCATTATGTTCCCGAGCAGGGCTGTTGTGTCTGGCAAATTGGAAAGGCAAAGTAATTACTCCATGAATACAGCAGCCGATCTCATTTATACATATTGAGAATAGATCTAATAGAGAAAAAGAACAGTAGCTAGCAGATATGTTCTTAGTTTAATCGGAAGTGGCAGACACAGCGTATAATGGGTGTGTGCTATGTAGCCACGTTTAGCTGTGAACGATGCTAACAGAGTGACCGATGCTGTTAGCTAAGTTTGAGAATTTAATTTGCACGTTCAAAGCAAATAGGACGGAGAGAACCACTTCATGACACAGTTTGTATGATGTTGGCTTCTTCGGTATCCAATTTCAGTTGTATGTGCATAACTTTGCTTAATTATACTGATAAGGTGGGTAGCATATCAAGGGTTAAGCTGGTAGATGGGTAGGCCTATATCAGTGTTTCTCAAACTGTGGGACGTGAGCTCCTTCAGGTGGGACTTGGACAGCTCTTCAGTTTGTGGGTTTTGGCTCATTCATTTTATCTACTTTTTGTCCTCCTTTGGGTAACTTCTTGTTTTGAACTACAGTGAGAATTGGTGAAGTCCACTTTTAGACCTGGTTTAGCCCTAGATTAGATCTGGAATAGTCCTGTTATAAATCTGGAATAGTTCTGTTGTAGACTTGGTTTAGACCTAGTTTAGTCCTACATTCGACCTGGAATAGTCCTGTTGTAGACCTGGTTTAGATCTGGTGGTACTCGGAAACCCAAATCTTTTTTTTTTGGTGGTACTTGGTATGAAAAGTTTGAGAGACACTGAAGCCATGTTCTGGAAATATGAATAATAATGGGAAGCTAAGCTAAGCTAACATAGTACATTTGAATAAATGAGAGATCAAGTGTAAACTTTAAAGTCATTTCTACAGCTCTAAAACGCGAGCTAGTCAGGCCTGTTTGAAATGAACGGCTTAACGTTATACAAAACAATTAATGAGTTTTACTACTGCAAATTACAAGATTCTAATTAAATAGTCAAAGACTACAATTATTATTATTGTGTTGTCACAATGCTATTTCTATACTAACAAATAGACTCGATACTTGATACTGATAGCACGATGATAATAAAAACACTCTCTTTAGACAACAGAATGTGATTTTCCACATTAAATGGTTGTATATTCTTCTCTAGTCTATATGGTCTTATACTTGTTCTGATACAACTCAAGATCATTCTAAAGATATTCAGGAAAGGTTCATTTCTGTCCTGTCAATGGAAATTTTTTGTATCGATACCAGGGAAAAATGAGTATCTAGTTTCGATACTAGTTTAATATTGATTAGGGTCTGATTTGCGATTCTTATAGTAGTAGTATTTATTCATACAGGGCTTGTGTTTGATGTCTTTTACGCGCCCAAAATGCAAAATTGTAGACATCAAAATCCATCTATCAAACAGCAAAAACACAATAATAATCTTTATATAAAAAGATCCGCGGCCTGTATTGCAGTATTTTGCCTTTGTATTCACCTCTCACATATCTCCAGCCTGTACGAGCACCACACATTATTGTCATCAGGGCTAAAAGCAGCAGAGAGCTGACTTCAGACAGGAGCAGGACACACAACGGTTTTACCTTATTATCCTCGGCCTGTTGACATTTTAACGGCGGCGTTCTCATCCACTTTGCTTGGCGTTCAGAAAGCGAGCGGCGAATGCAGGCTGTGAGAGTTGGCCAAAGGGACTATATGAAAAGACTGTGTAGGCGTTAAGCGTCTATATCCACAATTTTATATGGAAATGAGGCCGGACACGTGCTGAAGTCTGCTATGAGGTTTGATGAATAGCAGTATTGCAGTTATATTCGAAGCATAACTGAGACCGCAACAAAAGATACGGTTATTTTTTAAATCTATATGCAAATTGAATTAAAGCCTCACCGTGTAACTTCCAGCTATGTTTTGGATGTTTTAGATTGGTTTCTATTGCAATGAAAAACATAGAGCAGGCTTGAATCTCCACCGTAGACTGTATATATAAATGGACATAACTAACCCGCTAGCCACTACATTCCAGACAGGAAGTGATCATGGGCTCCACTGACTCCAATTCACTTTCCATTGAAAAACTCTGTAACTGCTGCAGTCAGACTCGTCATTTTGGTCTTAAAATGTTCGTATTAACCCGCTCTACATGATCCTGGTATTTATATTTCGCTATTGTGTTTGTAGCTCAAGATATGAACATTAATAACAAGCAAATCTTTCCGCTAGAGTTAGCAACAGGTTTGATTGACAGTGTTGCTAAGCGCCCGCTCCCTGCCAAACCAGCGGTGCAGGCAAGAAGGGGCGTTACCTTCAACAGCATGGCTCCGGATTGGCTCTTTGGTTGCTATGATACTCGCGATCAGTAATTCCAAATGCGGAACTTGGCTCCAAATTGGCCCCTATAACTGCTCTGGCCTCAATATGATATCGCGATCAGTAATTCCAAATGCGGAACTTGGCTCCAAATTGGCCCCTATAACTGCTCTGGCCTCAATGAGCTTCATTTGACTGGAGCTGAACGCTGTGGGTGACGTCACACTCACTTAGTCCACTTCTTTATACAAGCTACGGCTATAACGTTCCAAAGTATGGCATAAAACGTATCTATCTCCATGGTGAATGGTACAGTTTATGGTTATAATAGTCTGTTTCCAGAAAGTTACACAGTGTTGCTTTAAGTAGCAGCAGTACAGTTTAAATGAAATGAGCTGAGGTAAGTTGCCTATAGCAAAAAACATCTACATTTACTATTTTTAACATTTCAAATCATAACAGCTTCACTGCCAGCTAAACGCCTCACCTTATAAACATCTGAACGATTCTTGTATTTCTTGCATCAGGCAGCGAAATACTTCAATATTTTGCCTGTAAGTTCTGATATTATTAAATTTTCAAAACATACAGTATAGAGCCTTTCATCTCCCCAGAATGCTGTAAATAAGAAATAAAAAACCTCTCAAACTCTCTCATAAACGCTGATGCAAGCTCTCAACAGCGTCTACAGCAGCGACCCCGAACCCGAATCAATCAGAGGCACTTTGTTCAAACTCGTTTCCTTTTGTCTTCGCTAATGCTCCTGTACGGTTTCCTTTCCGCTGAACACACCTCGGACTGGGAACGCCGCTCCGTAATGAAGAAGGAGCGGTTTGTTAGCTAATTAGCTGAATTCAAAACCGCGGAACCTGGAGATAGATGCGCTCCCACAACAGAGGAACAAACACGAGTGGAAGAGAACCAGGGCAGATCCGGTTCACGCCGACGTCACTCTCCCCGAGGCGGAACCAGACGGAAAAATGTCTAATTGCCATTTTTCTGACAACGTTTGTGAGATTTGTGATTTTAATCAAAGGATTCTGTTCAAAGTTCATATTTTAAACGCATCCAGAAGAAATAACAAAAAGACAAAAATCTGAACTGATACAAGAATTTCAGAACATGTTTGTACGGGGCAAATCTACAGGGTTAGATGTTTTTATGCAGAATAAGACCCCATGGAGACACAGGGAGGGCATCTGACACACAAGGAGGGCATCTAACACACAGGGAGGGCATCTGACACACAGGGAGGGCATCTGGCACACATTCGATTGCGATGAATCTTGCAGCTCAAACTCTACATTCTTGGATTTGAATAACTTCCCAAAAGGTCCCTCTAGGAAGCTTCACTTTCTGCACAGCGCTTCATGCTACCTCCACGCTAGCCCCAAGCAGCCCCGCGGTCCGGTTGGTAAAAAAGTAGCTTTGCCTTTTGTTCTACTTCAAACGTTTTCCTGGTCTGTCAGGGTTAAACTCCTCTGGGCTAAAATGTGAGAGCGTCCATACACTTGCGCAGGTCAGCTAAAGGCTAAAGCTACATTCCACAGGGCTTAGCTAGCTCCATCACTGAGATACCTGAGCCTGGAGGGACATCATCGTGTCAGCCTTAAGCTAACGGCGCTAACTAAGTGAAGAAGCTCTGACAGGTTAGATAAACTATGCGAGTATGAGAGGTATTCGGATTGATAGCATTTTTGTGTGTTTGGAGAAGTTAACGTTATGTATGGGGACGTACAAAGTGGATTTTGGTCAAGTTTAAAAACGCCGGAGTTTGTAGGAGTGAAAAGTGATTAATTATTAACGATGTCATAAACGTGTAGTGTTACCAAGGTTACGATTTGTAATTTGATTCAATGTTGATGTGATTAAAGGCACTATACCCGATTTTCTTCCACGTATTTGAGCAAAATTTGTCCAGCCCCAGTGGATTTCCAAATACGTTAGTATAGTTGAAATTCTATACAAATAAATGTAAGAGGTTATATTCCCAGTAGCTTCTTAAAGGGCCCATATTACACCATTTTCTGATCTCTGTTCTAATGTTGTTTCCTCATCACAAACAGACCTGGAATTGTGTTTACTTTCATTCACACATGTTTAACACACAAACTCTGCATATTTAGGCTGAGTTCTTCTCTCAAACAAAAAACACTCTGTTCCACCTTGTGATGTCATGCGGTAATACAGGAAGTGCTCCACTGTGTTTTGAAACGCCATACACCTTCACTAGAATCATTTGGATCGTTTCAGCTCTGAAATTGAATTGAAAATCTCTACTGAACTAAAGGTAAAAGAAGCTGTTAACTTAAAAACTACCACTTCATGACATCACAAGGTGGAACAGAGCATTTTGAGCGTTGGAGATGTAGACAGATCACAAGGTGGAAAAGGCATTTTGAGCGTTGGAGATGTAGACAGACTAATAAAAAAGGGTCACTCAAACGTGTGAATGAAACAAAACACAACTCCAGGTATGTTTTTGATGCAGTATTATAACATGGCTTAAAGGTCACAAGAGTCCATTTTGTGTAATATAGGACCTTTAACTAGATCAAGAGATTAACCCAGGGAGTGGTAATTAGCTACACCAAACAAGTGTATACCTTCGTCTACCCGGATCACATGACCTGTCAGTCTGAATACAGCTCCTTGTGTTTTACTTATTCATATTGTGAAACCGTAGATCACCAACTTTCTCTTTCAAAGGGAGTAACTGCAGGATTCTTTAGGGCTCATTTTGACCCTATGTTTTCACAGCAGAATCTAGGGTTGCCTAAAGTATTGAAAATCAGATATTAATTGATTTTAAAACTAATAGCAAAAAACAAATTTTTCCCAGGTATCAATACTAAAAAAGTCCCACTGACAGGACCGAAATGAACCTTTCCTGATCTTTCGAATGATCTTGAGCTGTATCAGAAGTAAGTATAAGACACATAGACTAGTACACGCCCATGGACCACTATGGAACCTACTGGACGACTGAGGGATTACACAGATATAAGGCCAAATGGGAACAGAAAAGAAAATACTACCATTTAATGTTGAAAATCACAGCATATTGTCTAAAGAAAGATAGTTTTTTTTATTATTGTGGTATCGGAATTGGTATTGAGTATCGAGTTTATCCCCTAGTATAGAAATCGAGTTTGAAATGTTTTGATTTCATTGTGGTATCGGTATCGAGTATCGAGTCTATTCCTTAGTATGAAAATCGAGTTTGAAATTTTAGTATCGTCGCCCAAACCCTGCTCTCCTCCTTCACCCTTGAGAAATCAATAGAAGAAGCTCCCTAATGATTCAGCTCATAGGCCACATATTTATAATCTCTGCTATAATGATCCGAGCCCTGATCTGTTAGCGAGTATTGATTTTGTATTAGTAATGGTTTTGACGCTGCTCTGGCATGTCTACGTAACTGTCCTTCCAAAGGTCAAATGTAATGATAAGGAGGCTTCGACTCCTGAAATTCCGAAAAAACCCAGATATTTTTCCAAAAGTATAAATGCAAACGGTCACTTTTTTATATAGCACTTTCCCACCTTCAAGGCTCAAAAAGCTTTACATCAAGGAACCACTCACCCATTCACTCACACATTCATACACCAGTGTACAAAGACAATGGGGGGTTGGTGTCTTGCCCAAGGACAAAAGAACAATGGGGCGAGGGGGGTTAAGTGTCTTGCCCAAGGACACAACAACAACATTCATTTGTGGGAGCTGGAATTGCACTGCCAACCTGTAGTTCGGCGGATCTAAACGCTCTACCAATAATAGTGATTTTGGTTGTTACGGAAGTTATAATAGTGATTTTGGTTGCTATGGCGATGAGAAAACGTGAAATTCCAGCCCAGATAATTTGTTTTTTTAAGTACTAACGGTGATTTTAGTTGTTATGGAAGTTATAATAATAATAATAATAATTTGGTTGTCATGGCGATGGCAAACATGTATTATTTGGGCTTTTGATGCTGCTCTGGCATATCTTCGCAGCTGTCCTTCGAAAAGGTCAAATGTAATGATAAGGAGGTTTGGATTCTTGAAATTCTGAAAAAGCAGATATTTTTCTGAAGTTATCCGTGATTTTGGTTGTTATGGCGATGGGAAGCACACAAAAAGTGCTACCATTCACCTCTATCCTTTCAGACGGCTGCTGGAGACGGGAACCGCCATTCTTCTGTGCTCCGCTTTTGTCACCGACGCCTTTCTCGCGCTGAATACAAGGACATAGCCGGGTTGTAGACTAGGTAGCAAACACGCTGTAAGAAAAACCCTCGCACATGATTTGGAACCCCCCCCCTCCACATCACCACCGCCACCGCCACCACCATCTTCTGACAGGTTTTGAAATCAGATTCTCTTGTTTGGAGGGAAAAATTATTGCAGGATTACCTTTTGTCCCTCTGCGGCCGGAGCTGTCACTACCGGAGCCTGTAAACCCAACTTAGATTTACGACATCGGCGACGAATGCAACTGACAGAGGAGCTACGAGAGGGACTGTAGATGTATTGTTTATTTAAAAGCTCGCCATGCGCCTCCGCCCAAATCATCAAATTATATTGCATGTATAGGTCAAAGGTCAAATGAGACTATATAATGAATACAATATGAGGCTGTGTTGATTTATACAAGTCTGTACACGCCCATATAGTAGCCACTGTTTTGCGAGACCTGTTCATCGCTAATTAACCATGAAAAGGCGATTTTTTAATGTTTTGATTTGTGTGTGGTCAAATCCTGTTTAGTAGTGAGTCATTCATTTTAATTTAGCCAAAGCCATTAGAGTAAATAGAAAAACGGCATTATGAATATTCAATAGACAGTGGAAATGAAAATATACACAGCTAATGGCGGCATTACTGAGTGAGCCCAGAGGTGTTTTTCCACAGTTGCAGTGCAATATTGGTTAGACGCGATTTAAACCATTCATATGTACATGTATTTTGGCTTTTGCGTTTTTGGTTCCTTGTTGCTAATCTACAGCTTTCCTTCTTACTTTGTATATGCAGCAAATAATGGTGAGTTTGGGGCAAAGGTTTTGACCATAGACTGTATAAAGAAGTGGACTAAGTGAGTGTGACGTCACCCATAGCGTTCGGCTCCAGTCAAATGAAGCTCATCGAGGCTAGAGCAGTTATAGCGGCAAATTTGGAGCCGAGTTCCATATTAGGAATTCCGACCGCGATTATCATAGCAACCAAAGAGCCAATCCGGAGCCAGGCTGTTGAAGGTAACGCCCCTTCCCGCCCGCATCACTGGTTTAGCAGGGAGCGGGTGCTTAGCAACGCTGTCAATCAAACCTGTTGCTAACGTCAGCAGGAGCGACCTCGGGGAAGGAAGGCGCCTGATTTGTCTGTTATTAATGTCCATATCTTGATTTACAGACAAAATAGTGAAATAAAAACCCCAGGATCATGTAGAGCAGGTTAATACGAGCATTTTAAGACCAAAATGACGAGGCTCACTGCAGTGGTTACAGAGAGAGGGGCCACAGTTTTTTCAATTTAAAGTGAATTGGAGTCGATGGAGCTGGAACCGTGCCCATGCTCACTATTTGGAAGGCGGCAGCTAGCAGGTTAGCTATGTCCATGTATATATACAGTCTATGGTTATGCCGCAGACAGGTTGAACTTTGAAATTTCAGTTCAGATTATGCCAGCGTAACTTTTTAAGACACGATTTTTCTTCAACCAATGGCAAAGCCAGAGATAGATCCATATATCGTTTGGCCGATATTTGTTCATAGAGAGGGAGGAACAACAGCACATTAGCACAATAACATCTCAGTGCTAAAAAACAGCTGCCACTGCACCCACCCCAGAAGGCACCAAGAAATCAAACTGAAAAACATACAAAAATACTCGATTTAAGGAGTTAACAACATGGGAAGAAGTAATAATTAGAGACAGACATATACCAGGCCAATTTTTTAAATTTTGTTTTTAGAGTATCGTCTATCTGCTCATATTTAGTTTAGGTTGGTTGGCTCTGGGTTAGTATGTAGAAAATAATCAAAATAGCTACAAATCGGCCCCAAAAATATCGGCAGATCTTATCCGCCATTGATTTCTCTGGATTCTAAACAATCGATATCAGCATTGGGCATGAAAAAAACCCATATCGGTCGATCTCTAGACAAAGCATTAACGAGATTTATTATAGTTCAAATTTTTACATTTTGTTTCTTTATACATGACAGAACAGGTGATTGACGGAGGGCTGGGGGGAGGGGGGACGTAGGTGTATGTGTCAGTGTGTGTGTGTGTATATATATGCATTCAAAAAATAAACCAAACATAAATACAAACAATGAATGAATTTGGTATCATATAAAGGCATCTGTTTCTATTGCTGTGTTATTTCCATAGGTCACTAATTACTGAAATAGTGTTTAATATGCAGATTAATTCGAATGCAGCTAACCATGACTTTTTGGTGAACATTTTGTTTATCATTTCAGTTCTGTTCAAGATTTTTTTAACCAAAATGCACAGAAACACACTCGTCTCCGTCCTGTCCTGGTTTATTTAGCCATATCCAGGTAGTATGTCGCTCCCGCTCAGCCCTCGTCTCTCACGCTCTCCCCTAATGACAGGATCGGCTCTGGACCCCTCGGAACGCTCTCGTCTAATGACAGGATCGGCCCTGGACCCCTCGGAGCGCTGCCTTTTCCCACTTTTATGTCTCCTTTCCTTACTCCGGCCCTGGGATCGTGTTTCTCTCTCCGTGGCCCCTCCGCACTCTGATTTACTGCGTCTCCAGCCCCTGACAGGAGGACAGACAGAGCTGGGAGCGGCTGATGGGGCAGTGGACGTGGGAGGGGAGAGGAGGAGAGGAGGAGGAGGAGGGGGCCTATTGTTCCTGTCTATCCCCTGTCTCTCTTTATTTATGGCGTTTGCAGCATGACCAGGGACAAGCTCTGACCTCAGGGAGTAAGAGACTAAGCTGGAGCTACAACAGGTGAACTGCTGCTAAACACAAGCCTTTGCAAATAACATTAAAGTCAGAAGCTAGCATTAGCCAACTTTTTTTCAGTTTGTTGCTCTCACCAATTTGGTTGAACTGTTCGGAGCCTTGTTTTAAGAAAATGGATCACAGCTGAACCTGAGTTGCCGGAGCCTAAACCTGCATAAAAGAAACACTGAAGTTTTTCTCATTCTTAGTAACCTTCAGAATTCACTCACTGAGCTGCAGAGGCTGCACTAGCGCTGATTCATGGTTGGACGTAGTGATGTGGCGTTTCTGAAGGAGTCAGCTCTTTTGAACGGTTCCTCAGCGCGAATGGTTGGATCTGGATCTCATTTTTTAAAAGAGCCGAATCTTTTTCTTTCTAATTTCTCTGCATTTTTATACAAGTTAGTGTTAAAATTCCGATTATTGTAGTGCAACGTTTTACTTAGATTTTCATGATTCTAATAACGGTTTTCTTTTTTAATTAGTATTGTAGTGAAACATTTTATTTAGATGTTCACAATTCCAAAGTGTAAACTCTCTCCCACTCTCAGTTTGAACCATTTTAAACACATCTGAGCCTTTGGTCACTTTTTTCTGTGATTAGTTTGTAGATAAAATGAGTTCTCACTTTGGCTTCTGTCATATAAACAAATAGTAAAAGAGCCAGTCTTTTAAACGGCTCTTTGAAAAGAACAGATCCAAAAGATTCGGATCCCATAAAAGAGCCGAAAGTCCCATCACTAGTGGGCTGCAGGTGCTGGGGTTTAGGTAGTCAGGACTCCAGATCAGAGGAGTCCTTTTAGGTTTAAACCAACTGGATTTTAGCATTAAAACTGGCAACCCAAATGAGCGAGTCATGTGAGGCTCATTTTGCTTTCTGAATGGATAATCGTCTGGACCCAAAACTCCAAATTACACCAATGTTTTTGTAATTAAGAATAAATCAGCTTAAGAATTGTCGTCAGTACAAGCTGTATTTGATTTGAACACGTTTACCTCGTATCTGGGGACACGGAGAGGCCATGTTTATGAAGTTTTAAATCAAAATCATACATACAGCTCCAATTCAAGTCATTCTTGTATCAACACAAAATATATTTCATAATCCCCTTGTTTATTCCCTCTCATCGCTCTCTCTGAATGTAGTTTAGAAACAGAAGCGAAGAAATCCGTCTGAGCACCTACAGAGGGGGGTCTGGTCTATTGTTCCCTCCTATCCTCCATCTCTCTTTATTTATGGCATTTGCAGCACGACCAGGGACACGCTCTGACCTCAGGGAGAACGCCGCTCGCCCCTTCGGCACACACCACATCCGTGCCCGATACTGTGGCTCTACTCGGGGAAAACAAAAGCCCCGCTGCCCATCATTCTACGGGAGTCAGCTGGATGGAAGCAGAGCCTGAATGGAAGTCTATCACCGCACTGCACGCAACACTGGACCAGGAAGAGTGAATAATGGTTATATTCGGAGGGGGAAGCGGCTCGGGGAGAGGGAGGTTTAACGCATTAAGTGTAACAATGAGTGTTGCCGGCATCATCCGACAGAGTCCCCTGGGAGAAGGTGTCATATGTTTTGTATTGTTGTCGAATGCGCCTGATGGAAACAGCGGCCATGGAGCTGGTATGGGGCCGAAAGTGAACGAGGATGGGATTTTTGAAACAGCTGTCTGCTTCGCGTTTTTGGCAGCGTTTTCTGAGCGACTCTGAACAGATGTACAAGTGTGGAGACGAGGCCTGTTTATCGCACGGCTCAGTTGCAAAGATATAAAGCTATATGTTCTTTTTTAAAGGTTATTCGCAGGCCATGTTTGTTTGGCGCTGTTGAGAAAACGAAGAGGAAAAAATCTATTCACTGATAAGAAAACGTAGCAGTGTGGAGACCTTGATGATATAAGCAAAGAGAAAATGCACAAAATATGTTTTCACTAGTTCAATTTGCATTTGGAGACAAAATGGTAAAAATATATAAGTCTTGTGAGAGCCCACGTAGTACGAGCTCAGTGAGTGTTCAGTGTATATTTGGATTATGACGTCAAAGCTAAACTATAGAAGCCTTTCACGTGATGTCATCAGTATTCTTAAGGGGGTGAAGCTAACTAACCTCACACAGCAAGATGGACGCTCGCAATATTTGTGAGTTCAAACCATAGTCTGTATAAAGAAGTGGACTAAGTGAGTGTGACGTCACCCACAGCGTTCGGCTCCAGTCAAATGAAGCTCATCGAGGCTAGAGCAGTTATAGGGGCCAATTTGGAGCCCAGTTGCATATTAAGAATTCCGACCGCAGTATTGTATCATAGCAACAAAAGAGCCAATCTGGAGCGAGGCTGTTGAAGGTAACGCCCCTTCCAGCCCACGCCGCTGGTTTAGCATGGAGAGGGCGCTTAGCAACGCTGTCAATCAAACTTGTTGCTAACGCTGGCAGGAGCGACTTCGGGGAAGGAAGGCGCCTGATTTGTCTGTTTTTAATGTCCATATCTTGATTTACAGACAAAATACACTGTCAATCAAACCTGTTGCTAACGCAAGCGGGCGCGACCTCAGGGAAAGAAGACGCCTGATTTGTCTGTTATTATTGTTCATATCTTGATTTACGGACACAATAGCGAAATAAAAACACGAGGATCATGTAGAGCGGGTTAATATGAACATTTTAAATAAACAAGTGACTTCGCTGAACTAAAACTGCTGAGCTGATTTGTGCTGTTAAACAAGTCCCTCTCAAATAACATTACAGTCACAAGCTAGCTAGCATTAGCCAACAGTTTTTTAGTTAGTCACTGTCACCTTTTTGTTGAAAATCAAACTCCTAAACAGGACCATGAACGCTCGGATTGATCACAGGCTCCTAAACACTTGCTGTTTAAGTCCATTTTGTGTTTTTACTTGAGTTTTCAGAGTTTAAAGAGTTAGAGCTACATTATGAGTAACTTGTGCAATGGGTGTTTTATTGCTTTTTATGTTACAACTTTATATATTTAGACAATGAACTCTCCACTGATTCATGTTTGTGGAGTCTGGAGTTCTTCACACAGCGACACTGACTGGGGCGATCTTTAAGTAACTCTTAAATCAACACTAAACATTTCATAAGGCGTTTGTTTACTTCCACTCCATGACGCTCGCCAAATGTAGTTTAGAAACGAAATGAACGAAACAGGCTGAACATTTTGATTTGAGGCGACGTGAACGTGGGAATAGAGACGTGTCATCTGAGTAAATCATCAGCTGAACAAATATGGGCTGTTTGTGAAGACACAGATGGAAAAATATAGAACAAAACGATGCCAACTTTGGGTGAAGTCGATGAGCTGATAACACACTGGCTTTGAGAACATGGTTTAAGTAGTTGAGAGTTCGATGACGCTTGGCTCTCATTGTGAAGTCTTTTGCCAATTGGAAAACACTGGCCAAATTGGACCAGCCCATTTCCTTTAGTCAGCAATGGAAGTATTCTATATATTTGTTTAAGAAAAAGTACAAATACAAAAGTAACTGTTTACTCAAATGTGCACTACGTAACTTTTCTGTTCCGCCATTTGCTGGTCTCCACGGAGATGGTGTTGCTTTACCTGGAATGTTCCACAGTATGGCATTAAAGTTATCTTACATTTATTCAGTAACAGCTGTTTTTATTACTCAGAAATATCTCAAAACACATTCTTACTGTGCGCGGGTTTTATTTCCACAGATCTGACTGGTAACTTGGCATGACGGTACCACCTGCAAATGCGTTTAATGCCATACTGTGGAACATCCTAGGTGACAGTAGCTTAGTCGGTAGAGCCTTTGTCCACTGATCTGAAGGTTGGCGGTTAGAATCCTGTTCTCGACGTAAACATCATCGGTAGAGCGGTCAGATCCACTGACCCACAGGTTGGCCGTGTGATTCCAGCTCTCACAGATGAACGCTGTTGTTGTGTCCTTGGGCAAGACACTTAACCCACACGAATGTTCTGAGGAGTATATCGATCCATTACTTTTCATTTGAGATGCACGACCTCAGCTAATGGCTCTTATGAGAGGAGTAGAATAGTATGGGGTTTGGCTCTGGACTTCTGCTGCATTTCTTTGCGATTTCACACAGCTCACTACTTCAGAAATACTCCGACTGATCTCCAAAATCTTCCGAGGAGAATTACGGCCGGACTTGAGCTATCCAGCTGCGTCACCGTTTTCCTAGATGTTGTACATTTGGAGTGACACCTCAGCAAATAGTGGAAGCATCTTATTTCATCCGCTCTGTTTGTCTAACTTACACTGGAGTAGAGAGACTGAGTCAGCACCTCCGCAAGACTGGAGACTTCAAAGGCCCCACGCAGGTAATTAGCTATTTGCAATCATTAAAGAGGGGGTATTTTACTTCTATGGGGTATTAAAGAGGGGGCATTTTACTTCTATGGGGTATTAAAGAGATGGTATTTTACTTCTATGGGGTATTAAAGAGGGGGTATTTTACTTCTATGGGGTATTAAAGAGGGGGTATTTTACTTCTATGGGGTATTAAAGAGGGGGTATTTTACTTCTATGGGGTATTAAAGAGGGGGTATTTTACTTCTATGGGGTATTAAAGAGGGGGGTATTTTCTTCTATGGGGTTTTAACTGTAACATATAACATATTTAGATCACCATGTTACCTTTTGTTGTTTTGAAAATGCTATAATTGCCCAAAACAGCGTATTAACTTGTTTTATAAGTTTCAGCGTCCCCCCTCACTTTGCTCTCTGCACTGAGTCACTCCCCCTTCAGAGCGCCATCACGACACAGTCAGCGTGTATCCCACTAATGAAACTACTGCACATCACATCAGGTTTGTGAAGTTGTACTGTATTGCTTTGTATCATGTTTTTGTATATGGAGAATTGTCATGCTGAAGCATGGGTGACGTAGGTTTGTGGATGGAGCCTTGGACAGAATCTTAAGGAGGGTTCGAACAGGGCCCGGGATAGATCGCTAGATTACTCAAACAGCAAAAACATATATGGATCATCTAAAAACCTCTTCAGGCATGTTTTTGATGAGGGAACAACGTTATAACATGGTAGAAAGCTCAAAAAAATTATTTAGCATAATATTCCCTCTTTAAGTGGTCTGGATATGGACAGAACAGACCCGTTTCTACACGTTTTCTAGCAGGTGGACAGCCCAAAGAGCAGAGAGTCGCCCCGTCTGTCAGGAAATGCATGCTGGGAAGAAGGGTCTAAAGGACAGAACAGGAAATGGGCTGGGTCAGACTTTCTACGTAGACAACAACACAAATGCTAACAGCTGTTTTGGGCAACTGTTCTCGCATATTATGAACAGACCATTAGCGCCCCCTGTGCCTCCCGCGGCTCTGGTCATGACATCGTCCGCTCATGGTTCCCGTAACAACAGCCAGAAGTCAACCTGTCAGCAAAAGTTTAAATAGAACTTTAAATTTGAAGTTAGGACAGTGCAATTAATCAAATTTTAAGAAAGATTGAGATTCAGTCATTTCTAACCTTCAGTGATCAGCTTGGGTCTTTTTAATCAACAGCCAATCCTCTGTCAGCGTGTGATGTGGAGTTCACTTTAGTTCACTTTAGTTCACTTTAGTTCAGTCAAGATGGAGAAATGTGACTATTATGATTAAAGTCTGTATTATTTATGTTCAGGGAGGTATCAATACAAAAGAAGTCCCATTGACAAGACAGAAATGAAGCTTTGAGCTGTATCAGAACAAGTATACGACACATAGACTAGTACACGCCCATGGACCACTATGGAACCTACTGGACGACTGAGGGATCACACAGATATAAGGCCACAGGAATATAAAAGAAAGTACTACCATTTAATGTTGAAAATCACATTCTATTGTCTAAAGAAAAAGTGTTTTTATTATTATTGTGGTATCGGAATTTTAGTATCGTGACAACAATTGGAGGGAGCAATATCTGTCAGTTATACAGTAATATCTATAGGCCTAATCACCATAGCAACAGAGGTTTACTCAACATTAGCAACACTTAGGATAGCCAGATAGTTAGCCTAAGTGTTGCTAGCCTTGTTAACCGGTCATTAGCTAAAGTAGGCTAACTTCAAATGCAGAAAATAGAAAATATGTTGATCGTTTCAAAACCCCAGTCCCATTTGTTAGCATCAATTAGCACTAGTTAGCATAGCTTAGCGGTATTTCTTTTTGTCAGTAAATGTGAATGTGTGAGTGTTTTAATAATGTAGATAGTGTACAGCATTGTAGCTCTTATAAGATGAGAGAAAGGGGAATTAGCCCGCACATGCTAGCAATCAGCTGCAGTTCTTTTAATGACTCGTCACTTTCATATCTAATTTGAATATAATTTTTGAATACATTTTAGTAAGAAAGCAACAGAAAGTGCGAAAGACAAAAGCTGCTGGACCCACTAAGTAACAGTTTAAAGTTTAAGTTAAACTTTAAGCTTTTACAGCTTAGCTATTTGCGACCCAACACACACACTACTCCACCTTTAAGCTGAATCTATATGTGCTCAGAACCAGCAGCATAACTGACCCCGCTAAAGGCCAGATTCTGTCCATACATTAGGACTAGTTAATATTTATAAGGCACAATACGGATCCTTTAAATTGGACTTCAACCCGATGGAAGTATAGTGTGGAACATTTAAGGAAAAGAATATGAGACTGGAATTCTGATCTGTCCAGTTAGAACCCTGCTCGTTCACATGACCCCGGACCAGACGCTAATGACAGAGTTCTTTAAGGGAGCAGCAGTGAGCGATCTAGTTAGTAAAAGTGTGTGTAGATATTTCAACATTTATAACCTAGCGCTAATGCTAGTTTAAAGCTAATTGACGTTTGGCTAGCAACATCAGAACGCAGTGTGTGGAATCGCTAAAAAGGGCAAACATATGTCTGAAGTGTTGAATTTTCTGATTTTGTCTAAATGTCTGTCTGAAATATTAACAACCAGCCAATCTCTACTGAACTAAAGATAAAAGGAGCCACTATATGACATCACAAGGTGGAACAGAGTATGTTGAGCTTTGGAGATGTAGACAGACTAATAATAAAGAGTTACTCAAACATGTGTGAATGAAACAAAACACAACTCCAGATATGTTTTTGAGGAGGTAACAACATTATAACATGACTTAAACGTGACAAGAGTCCATTTTGCGTAATATCGGACCTTTTAAAGTGAGCTGTGTAAAACACCACCACTCATCTGTATAGCTGCAGTGCCTCTGTTAATGAAAGCCTCGCACCCGTCTGAACTCATGGGGTGATGACATTCAGCCAGTTTAACAGAGATTTGGACAAAAGCTGCACATTATCCACAGCGTATTCCCGGACACGTTTTCAACTTGACTCAAAGAGGTTAGGAAATTGTCAAAATGGCTGAACGAGGCTGGAGAGCTTTGGATGGAAGGACAGGGCCAAGTTGTGTGGGCGATGAGAAGTGCAAATGAACTGTTTGCTTCAGCTGATGGCTTCCATAATAGCTACATCTAGAGTGTTTTCTGCTCTGATTAAAAAAAGCTCTATTTACTACTACTCTGCTAGTCCATTTTAAACAGTTTGCAGTGGTCCAAAGTTATTCCTCACTTACCTTATGCATTCAGAGCATCTTAATTATTCGCGATGACAAGTTTATAAGCTGTTTTCACAACTCTCAGAGACCAGAGCGAGTTTTGCTGTGACGCTAATTCAGTTTAATTCAATTCAAGTTTATTTCTATAGCACATTTAGAACAATTTGAGCTGACCAAAGTGCTTCACATAAAAGTCAACAAAAAACACATACGCAGGTAACACGATGCATAGGAACAGAACAATAAAACACCTGTATATCCTGTCTAGTGTTAAATGCCAGGGAGAAGAGGTGGGTTTTCAGTCTAGTCTTAAACTACGTTAAAGACTGAGAGGATCTGACAGGCAGAGGGCACTGTTCCATAGTAACTCCCTCAAATAAAAAGGACCCATGGAGTGCAAACATTTAAACCATAGACTGTATAAAGAAGTGGACTAAGTGAGTGTGACGTCACCCATAGCGTTCGGCACCAGTCAAATGAAGCTCATCGAGGCTAGAGCAGTTATAGGGATGAATTTGGAGCCGAGTTTCATATTAGGAATTCCAACCGCGAGTATCATAGCAACCAAAGAGCCAATCCGGAGCGAGGCTGATGAAGATAACACCGGCGGGAGCGACCTCGGGGAAAGAAGGCCACTGATTTGTCTGCCACAATAGTGAAATAAAAACACCAGGATTATGTAGAGCGGGTTAATATGAACATTTTAAGACCAAAATGAGGAGCCTGACAGCAGCAGTTACAGAGAGAGAAGCCACAGTTTTTCAATAGAAAGTGAATTGGAGCCATGCTCACTTCCTATTTGGAATGCAGAGGCTAGCAGGTTAGCTATGTCCATTTACATATACAGTCTATGGTTATCACTAACCACAACCTTACTCATAGCTGTATTTCGATTGGCTCATGCATATCATCCTCCATTCAAGGCTTGAGTGTTGTCTCCGCCCACTGCTCTGTATTTACTTTTATTATTTAACAAAGCTCATACATGTGGGGTTCAAAAATGCCACATAGCCTCTTTCCAACAATAAAAAAACATGAATGAAAATGTGGTTGCTATGGCAAAAGTTCACTATGTAGAGGCAGTTTTGCAGTTAAGTCAATGGACCTATCTGTTATTAAGCTGTTTTAAATGAATATCGTTTACAGTTAACAAAATGTAAAATGGTAAGTTATAGATACAGAATGCAGAATAGTGAAAACATATCTTCTTTCCAAACAGACCTGTTAAAACTCAGCACGTTCTGTCCTTGTCCCAACACTGTGTTATTGGCTGTGTTTGTGTTGGAACATTAACAAAAAGAGAATCCCCATTACACTAGAGGCTGAAAATAGCTTTTGTCATTCTCTCAAAATGGCTGTTGTTTTGCTGGCTTCAGTTTGTTCTACCTGCCGTCCAAAACAAAATCATTTCAGAATCCCAGTGTAAAATCTTTGTGATGTGATCTGAGCTTTAGCGAAGCGCGGACAACGAGACAACTCATCCATCACTCCAGGACTTCACATTTGTTCAAAAACATGAGCCAACATAGCAACAACACGACAAACACGCAACACACACGGCAACAACACACACGGCAAAAACCATACTCTGTATATATAAATGGACGTAGCTAACCTGCTAGCCGCCGCGTTTCGAACAGAAAGTGATCATGGGCGCACTTCCGGCTCCAATTCACTTTACGTTGAAAAACTGTGGGTCCTCGCAGTCGGAAATCCAAATATGGAATTTGGCTCCAAATTGGCCCTGGCTCCAAATTGGCCCCTGTAACTGCTCTAGCCTCGATGAGCTTCATTTGACTGAAGCTGAATGCTGTGGGTGACGTCACACTCACTTCTTTACACAGTCTATGGTTATAACTCTAATCTGCCTATGTTTGATCTTAACACTGTAAAAAAAGCTAGCCCAACCTATACATTCCAAACCTGTAAATACTGTATATCACTATACAAGAATTCCAAGACTCTCATTCACATTTCATAATAAGGTTCCGAAAGCAGTCTCCATGGTATCGGACTTCTGTGTTCCTTACGTTTGTTATTTCTCCGGGTCGTGCCTTCTCCACATGTGCAGCAGATTCTTAATAGACTCCTGGATTGAGGTTGCCTTGGGTCTGTGTGATATACACTGATCCCTGTGACCTCGTTCCTCTTGGTGTACTTACTACCCCTCCACTATACTCCACTGCTGCCATTTCCAATTTGAGATCGGCGTTAACACCCTAGGAGACTTGTAAAACTTCGGTCTCTCTCCCAGGTAGCTTTTCCATAGGACTGCAAAACTATCTTCTGTTGCACATTTTATGAACTTAAATGTTTCTATCTTGGATTTATTCAATAAAAGTTTCTTTTTAAGGCTCAAAAATACCTTGAAAAACATGTATTCTTACTCTGATCGGCGTCGCCTCTCCACAGATTTGACCTGTAAGTTGACCAATTTACAGACAGATAAATAAACTTCTATGTCATTCAAGGTGCTCTATGTAACTTTTCTGGTGGCTTGTCTTAATGGGGATGTTATTGCTTTGCCTTGAATGTACCACAGCATGGCATTAAACTATTTATCTCCATGGAGAAGGGTAGCAGCCAGTTACAGGTCAGATCTGGGGAGAGGTGAACCTGTTCACAGACGAGAATTCATGTTTTTCAAGGTTGCTCAAAAATACCTAGAAAAAACATGTATTCTTACGTTGAACAGTGTCACCTCTTCGCAGATCTGACCTGTAAGTTGACAAATGTACAGACAGATAAATAAACTTCCATGTCGTTCAAGGTGCTTCATGTAACTTTTCTGGTGGATCGTCTCAATGGGGATGTCTTGAATTTACCACAGCATGGCATTAAACTCATCTATCTCCATGGAGACAAGTAGCAGGGACAAACAAACGGTTACAGGTCAGATCTGGGGAGGGGTGAGCCTGTTCACAGACAAGAAGAATTCATGTTTTTCTAGGTTTCTCAAAAATACCTAGAAAAAACATGCACTCTTACTCGCCAACTTAATGCCATGCTATGAAACATTCCAGGCAAAGCAATAACATCTTCATGCAGGTGGTGGACCCTTTATCAGAAAAGTTCCATAGTGCAGCTTTAAATACCTTTTTTGCTTACAGCCAAAAGTGGTTACATGTTATTCTTCAGTTTGTGTCTAATTTTGCGTTCAGAGATTATTCAAAATGTCTTCTGGACTAAGGGTCGTGTGCAGGTCTAGCTAAAAGTTGGACTAAACCATGACAACACGCTCTCGTTTATGATTTGAAACTGCAGTCGTTGTAAAAAAGTTGATTTTTGGAGTTTTTTGTGCTGTTGACAAATGGCACTGTATAAACTTTTCACCGTCTTCCATGTAGCTTTTCTGAGCGATCACAAAGCTAGTTTCCGCTGCACATTTTATGAACTCACAGAGCATAAAAAGTGACTCTTAAAAACCTAACTGTGTCATAAAGTGTCTGCGGTACAACGCCAGAGTTTGAGAAAATCTGATTCCTTCAGTGCATCACTTGACTCAGTTTATTCTCGTCTGATTCACTCGTGCTGTCAGTTTCAGCCTCTCACCGCAGCTGCTCGAGTGTGAACGCGAGTGTGAACGCGAGTGTGAACGCGAGTGTGAAGCTTTGGGAAGCTTTCAGGATCCATTAAACTATTTCCCGTTGTGTTTTTTGTTGAAATCGCAAATAAAGCCAGCTCTGGTTTACTCAACACTTTTCAACTCACAAATGTGACTCTGAATCAGCAAGAATTATAAGGCTGTTATTTGGTCCTAGAAAGTAAACAATCTCATGTTCTTTTCAAAGGTATTAAAGGAGGAGTACCTCATTTTTACCGTCTTAAAAGCATGAAAAACAGATCAGTTAAAATAGTTTGCAACGGTCCAAAGTTACTCCTCACTTACCTTATACATTCTGAGCATTCTAATTAGTTTTTTGGTTTTTTTTGCCATGACTGCACTGCTAACAACAACTAACTAACTGCACATTTCCTGATTCTCTGACAATAAAATGCTTCAAAATTAGATGCAGGCACGTCACAGCGAACTTATTTTGACCTCAAGAGCTGTTTATTCACGGGTTTTTTAGGACTTTTTCACATTCAAAAGATAATTTTGTTTTAAAAGTCTCATATTAAGCTGTTTTCTGGTCGATGTTCTAATGTTTCCTCATCACAAACAGACCTGGAGTTGTGTTTTGTTTCATTCTCACATGTTTAACACTCAAGCCCTGCATATTTAGGCTGAGTTCTTCTCTCAAACTGAAAACACGCTGTTCCACCTTGCGATGTCATGTGGTAATACAGGTGCTCCACTGTGTTTTTAAACTCCATACACCTTCACTAGAATCATTTGGATACTTTCAGCTCTGGAATCGCTCATCTCTGCTAAACGAGGTAAAAGGTAGTGTTAAGTTGAACACTACCACTTCATGACATCACAAGGTGGAACAGAGCATTTTGAGCTTTGGAGATGTGGACAGACTAATAATAAAGTGTTACTCAAACATGAGTGAATGAAACAAAAAACTCCAATTATGTTTTTCAGGAGCTCACAAGAGTCCATTTTGTGTAACATAGGACCTGTAAAGTGTACATCACTATGGCAACAGTCCTAATTCCTCATCATTCTGAAACCCATGGATCCAATATATGTGCACTGGGGCGAGTCCATTTTTGCTTGTGACAATACTGGCCCATTAAAGTGGTATAAACCCAATGGCCAGTGTAGCTCGTACTGGTTCCATTGTTGGTAATGGCAGACATCATTAGTTTTGTGGAGGCTCATCAGGTTTGGTGTCCTCTCTGAGCTCGAGCGTTATATTGCCGTGGTCAGCTTGTTAATTCGCCTGGACTCTAGTCTCGTGTGCTGCTGTACGGGCCAATTATCGCTCTGTGTGTTTGGGCTCTGGGCACCGAAGAAGGCCGAGGTGCCAGGGTGTGTTTAGGAGTCTGCAGGCTGAGTCCGCTGGGGTCTGGACGCATTTCGAGTAACCAAATGACGCTGGACCACCAAAGCCCAAACAAACAGACCGCCATTCATTTTCTACACAATGTATTATTGTTATTGTGTCTGAATGGAGAGATGAAGGAGAAGAGACAATGTGCTCGCTGCCTCAGTGCCCACAGCAGTTTATAACCTGATAAACAAACTCCTATACTGTAATTAAAGCTGCACTACGGAACTTTTCTGCTGACTTGTCTCTATTAGGGTTGTTAAAGGGCTCATATTACGCTATTTTCTGATCTCTGTTCTAATGTAGTTGCCTCATCACAATCATACCTGGAATAATGTTTTGTTTCATTCACACATGTTTAACACACAAACCCTGCATATTTAGGCTGAGTCCTTCTCTCCAACAGAAAACACTCTGTTCCACCTTGTGATGTCACCTTAACTACTAATTGAAAACTACCACTTCATGACATCACAAGGTGGAACAGAGCATTCTGAGCTTTGGAGATGTAGACAAACTAATAATAAAGGGTTACTCAAACATGTGTGAATGAAACAAAACACAACTCCAGGTATGTTTTTGAGGAGGAAACAGCATTGTAATATGGCTTAAAGCTCATAAGAGTCCATTTTGCATAATATAGGACCTTTCAAAGTATCGAGTAGCTAAGCTACAGGTCAGATCTGTGGAGAGGCGAGGCTGCTCACGGAAAGAATTCATGTTTTTCAAGGTATGTGTTTACCTATAGGACACTTATAATTAGATAAACGCGACATTGATATGTTTAATGTGACACTGTGGAAAATTCCAGGCAAAGCAATAACACCTTCATGGAGACAAGAAGGCTTGGTACCATCCAGAAAAGTTACACAGCGCATCTTTAAATTGAATCTTACTGAAATGTTATGGGCAGATTCCTGAGTCTACCTCAAGACCTGTTCTAGAGTATATACAAGAATAGATTTCATGTGTTTTTTCCATAGTCACAGTAAAATGTAGATACTTGTAGATATTTGTCCAGATGCCTCTCTAAGGGCAGATGTATTGATCTGGCATCAGCTTCATCTGAAAAGGCCCTGAGAGTCTTGCAAAAACAATGAAACTCTCCACGGTGAGTCATTATTCAGGTAAGAAGCTTCGGGAACACAGCTTCTATTGACCTTGTGCCTCTCTTATCGCAGAATCGAAGAAGACGCACTTACCAAGGCCTGAGGTGAGCACTGACGACTTTATACTTTATATACTTAGCTCTGTGTAAGCTCTATGCTAACTCTACGCAAGCTCTATGTAAGTGTTAGCTCTATGTTAGCTCTATGTAAGTGTTAGCTCTATGTTAGCTCTATGTAAGTGTTAGCTCTATGTTAGCTCTACGTAAGCTCTATGTAATCTCTGTGTTAGCTCTATATTAACTCTGTGTAAGCTCTATGTTAGCTCTATGTAAGCGATATGTAAGTTCTATGTTAGCGCTATGTAAGTTCTATGTTAGCTCTATGTAAGCTCTACGTAAGCTCTACGCTAGCTCTATGTTAGCTCTATATTAGCTCTGTGTAAGCTCTATGTTAGCTCTATGTAAGCTCTATGTTAGTTCTATGTAAGCTCTATGTAAGTTCTATGTTAGCGCTATGTAAGTTCTATGTTAGCTCTATGTAAGCTCTATGTTAGCTCTTTGTAAGCCCTATGTTAGCTCTATGTTAGCTCTATGTTAGCTCTATGCAAGCTCTATGTAAATGAATGGAAATGGATTGCAAAGTGGAGCATTTCGATAAGGCACTCAGCAAAGATTTTTCATTTTAATAGCAGATAGCACCTGTCCTCAGTCGCTCCTCTGCTACAGCAATAACATTGGAGCTGACAGTGTCTGCACGCTCATTCTTTATAATCAGAGGCAGGTGGCGCTGTGAAAAAATCATCTATTTAGAGTGAATATGGGACCTGCTTTTTGCTCTTTAAAGGGTCTAAAGTGTATTTCGTTCCAATGCTGTTTCCTCATCACAAACACACCACATTCTGTTTAACACACAAACCCTGCATATTTAGTTAATCTCTCAAACTGACAACACTTTGTTCCACCTTGTGATGTCATGTGGTAATAATACAGGAAATGCTCCACTTTGTTTTTAAACCCTATACACCTTCACTAGTATCATCATCATTAATGACATCACTAGGTGGAACAGAGCATTTTGAGCTTTGGAGATGTAGACACACTAATCATAAAGTGTTACTCAAACATGTGTGAATGAAACAAAACACAACACAAGGTATGTTTTTGAGGAGGTAACAACATTATAACATGGCTTTAAGGTCACGAAAATCCATTTCGCATAATATAGGCCCTTAAAGGTGCAATATGTCCGTTTTCTAGTGCTTGTCATGTTTTTGCCTCGCCTGAAATCAAAATCAGAAGAGTTTCATTGCAATTGTTGGTGCACAAAATTCACAAACTATGAATTTGCTTTGGTGATATGGTGAAATATTCCACAATATGGCATTAAACGGATCTAGTTTGCATTCATCTGTTACAGGTGTTTTATGGCTCAAAAATACACTGAAAAACATGCATTCTTACTGTGAGCTGTGTCGCCTCTCCACAGGTCTGACCTGTAAGTTGGTCTGGTGGGGCCCCTTGCTTGTCTCCATGGAGAGATAAGTTTAACACCACGCTATGGAACTTTCCAGGCCAAGCAATAACCCTTCATCAGAAAAGTTTCATAGCACACCTTTGAGAACCCTTTTGAATTAGAGTGGTCATATGCTATTAAACTGTGCGTGGTTTGCTAAAAGTTGGGCTAAACGATAAAAACGAGCTCATTTATGATTTATAAATGCATTTGCTATAAAGAGCATTTTGCGAATATGTTAATAATAAACAGACACACTTCAAATGCATAAAAACAACAGAGCAGATGAGTTCATCTTTCTCAAGAAAAATACCTCCAAATTACCTCCTAATCAAATCTCTACAATCCTATGTGAATATCTTTACACTGCGGTACCTCTATGTAACACACACAGAATACATAGCAGTGGGTTTCCAGAGTCACGACTTCCACTCTCCTCAAGCTCTACACTTTTCAAGCTTTATAATATTAATTTCCCTTGTGATCCGGGAGCACAAAAGAAGTCCGAATGAGACCGAAGCCTCCTAAGGTCTAAATGAACCGGAGCGCTCACTATTTATGCATTCATTGTTATTGATTCTAGTCACGTAGCTAGCCAAGGTAATGTGTCGTAGCGCTAATAAAGACATCCACAAGACAATCATCGGGCCCATGGAACGAGCAAATTGTTTACAACCAAATGTCCTCATAAAAACGCCAGGGTTAGACAGAGCTGCAGCCGCGCTCGCCTTCCATATCTGCCTCGCAATGCTTCGAATATCCCATTAATTACTATAGCCTCACCTTCCTTTGTAGATAGCCCGCAGTACTGATGGAGCTGCAGCCAATCAAAGAGCCCCATCCACCCAGAGCCCAATTAAATGAACCTCATAAATAACGTAAACAATGGGGCGATCCCTGCAGGCGCTGGGGTAGGCAGTAGGCACAGCGATGGGGGTATATGTGGGCAAATACAACAGAGGGAAGCAGGTGGGACCCTCAGTAGGGGATCGGGGCAGATTGAGGGAGATATAGGGGAGTAATGGATTTGCTATTATCTCTGCATGAGAGACAAGAGTGACATAAGCGGGGAGCTGGCTAATATACATACATGCTGGATAAATAGTGGGAGGTGGGTTCAGTTGTTAATGGGACATGGGTTGGTTAGATCACACCCATAGACTGTATATATAAATGGACAAAGCTAACCTGCTCGCCGCCGTGTTCCAAATAGGAAGTGAGTATGGGCGCACTTCCGGCTCCATCAGCTCCAATTCACTTTACATTGAAAAACGTCATTTTGGTCTTAAAATGTTTAATTTCACTATCACCTGGTGTTTTTATGTCACTGTTGTGTGCGTAAATCAAGATGTGAACATTAATTACAGACAAATCAGGCGTCTTCTTTCCTCAAGGTTGCGCCCGCTAGTGTTAGCATCAGGTTTGACTGACAGCGTTGCTAAGCCCCTGCTCCGTGCTAAACCATTGACTCATAATGGACAACAGTAATTCAGTTGGTAGAGTGTTTGTCCACTGATCTGAAGGTTGGCGGTTCGAATCCCACTCTCGACATAAACATCATTGGTAGAGCGGTCAGATCCACAGACCGCTCTACCTCAGATGAATACTGTCATTGTGTCCTTGGGCAAGACACTTAACCCACCTCACCCCCAGTGTCTGCGTACACTAGTGTGTGAATGTGTGTGTGAATGTGTGAGTGGTTCCTTGATGTGAAGCGCTTTGAGTGCCTTTAAGGTGGAGAAGCGCTATATAAAAATGTGAACATTTACCATAATTTCACCTTCTGAGCTAAAGTTTTGTGGATCTATACTTTAGTATTCTCATCATGGCTGCTGTCTTTACACTGTTAGTCTTAAATAACCGTCCTGGTTGTAAAAGCACACACATATACAGCATTACTAACCTGGATAATTGCCAGATGCGATGCTAACTAACTAGAAGTAACTATGACCCAACGCGCTACGCTAATTGACTAGACGCTAAATTTATTCTCTGGCTGAAAAAGCTAATGAGCTGTTTGGGTTTTGAAGATCTCAGGAGCCTGTGAACCGTGGCTAGTCTCTTCTATCTCAGGCTTTGTTTTTCAGCTCTGG